>CAUYSK010029791.1:0-78875 GCA_963575035.1 Avahi laniger | reverse complement strand
GGAAAAGAATAGGAGTAGTAAGTGTCAGGAAGCCAGCTTTCTGAACTTCCGTTATAATGCAAAAGGCAAGTAAACCAAGTGGCATTTGCGTTAAAAATTTGTAGGTTCCCTGGAATTTGGAGTTCAGGAATTTTGCTGAACCTGGCAGGGCAGGACTGGGGCGACCTGTTCAACACCACGATGTTTAAGCTGACCCAGGGGTTTATTATGTGATGGAAAAATGCTTCTGAGATAACTGAAGTGAAAAGGGTCTGCACATTGTGAAGACAATGCAACTGCAACGCTGCTAAATGCTCAAACACCACGCAAGGAAGAAAGGCTGGAAGGAAACACTGAGTGATAAACTCAACTAACTGGGTAAGTTTGAGTGGAGGGTATGAATATTTTTCCCTTTATAATTTTTTTGTGTCTTTTAACTTTTTAAGCAATGACCATGTATTGACATGGCAATGAAAAAGAAAATCTTGACTCTAAAAAAAAGACTCGATTAAGAATGCGCCCACCTTCTGTCTGATTTGTTAGCCACTTCGGTGTTCTTTCTTTTTCTTTTATTCTTTTGGTCTCTGTCCTCTCTGCCTGTTCCGGGCGAGGGCTCTCCCCGAACCTGCTGGAAGTGATCTGTGTTCTGAAAGCGCCGTGAAGGCGGGGACTGCTGGGGTCTTTGTCCCCGGCCAGATCAGGTTAGTTCTTCAAGGATGATAAGGAAACAATTCTCTTGGTCTCAAGGAAATATTGAGCCCAGCCTTGCATGAGGCAGGGCCTGCTCAGGAGTGGCAGCTGCCCCCAGAGGCAGGAGGCATCTGTGGCACACCTCCCACCCGTAGGCACCCTGGGCTCTCCCTCCTTCTCTACCCACGGCCAGCCTGCCCCAGCCCCTGCCAACCCACCTTGGGTCCCCTCAGGACCCAGATACACTGTGCTTTTTCTTTTCTTTCTCTCTCTCTTTTTTTTCTTTTTTTTGAGACAGGGTCTCACTCTGTCGCCCAGGCAAGAGTGCCATGAAATCATCATAGCTCACTGCAATCTCAAATTCCTGGGCTCAAGCAATCCTCCTGCATCAGCCTCCTAAATAGCTAGGACTACAGGTATGCACCACCAAGCCCAGCCAATTTTTAAATAATTTTTTGCAGAGACAGGATCCTACCATGTTGTCCAGGCTCATCTGGAACTCCCGGCCTCAAGCAATCCTCCCACCTAGGCCTCCCAAAGTGCTAGGATTACACGCATGAGCCACCACGCCTAGCCACGTTTTTCTTATGCATACTTACCTATGATAAACTTTAATTTACAAATTAGGCACGGTCAGAGATTAACAACAGCACTAATAAAATGGATTAATTATAAGAATGTGCTGTAATAGAAGTTATACGAATGTGGTCTCTCTCTCAAAATATCTTCTCAAACTGTACTCTCTCTTCTTCTTGTGACGATGTGGAATGATACAATGCCCACGGGATGATATGCAGCGAGGTGAATGACGCAGGCCGCCATGACATAGTGTTAGGCTGTCACTGACCTTCTGATGACTCATCAGAAGGAGGATCATCTATTTCGGGTGATCCCGGGTCGTTGAACCATGATGATATCGATGGCTGGATGTCAGGAGCAGACGATCTTCAATAGTTGAAGTTTTTTTTTTTTTTGAAGAACATTGTATTCAGAAGTAGTTGTCTCTTTTTAACTTGTCAAAGTATTGCTGCAGAGGTTGTAATCCTTTGGTGATCACACGAGTGACTTAATACTGCATTCCATTTGAGGATTGTATTGCATGGTTTTGCCCTTTAACGAGTGTGCAATTTGAGACATTTTGGGAAATTTCAGTAAAGTCGACATTGTTGGTCTGCTTCACTTTCTGGTTGACGCAGGTAACGAAACAGAGGAAAGTGAAACCACAGATGAGGGGGACTACTGTGTCTGCATCGGGCTGTGTTCTGTGACCCTGCGCAAACGTCAGAGCATTGATGGGCGTTCTGCTTTCGGCTCCATTAATGGATGTTGGGACCAGAGCTGGAAGCCTCAGGGTTCAATTCTGATATTTCTTCATTGATTCGTAGAACATCGCTCTGCCTTTAGTTGTATATAAGTGACCTCTGCTAGTGTCAGTTTCTTCATCTCTTACATGTGGTAAAGATAAAAGGAGATGACACCTGTGACCTGCGTGTCACATGACCTGCACCCGGGTGGGAGGGGAGTCGTGGCGGTAACAAGGCAGGCACGGTGCGAGGGCTGGCTGGAAGCCACAGACAGAATGGCGTGCGTTGGGACTGAAGAAAAGTGTACTGGAGGAAACACACATGCAAAGATATACTTGCAGTCATTAAGTCAGGCTTAGAAATACTTAATAACCTGGAAAACGGCTTAGGTTATCCTGTTACGTAAACAAAGTATCATCTCAATTCTGCATGTAAAAGATACGTTTTTTAAAAAGTGAGGATGAAATCTGTTCCAGAGTTGACAGTATTTGTCTCTGGTTGGTGACCTGTCCTTTACTGTCTCTCTTCAAAATAATAATATAGTGAGACAATGGAGGAAAAGAACAAAAGAAATGCACAGGTGGACTCTAAGCAGACTTCTGTGGGAAGCTTTCCAAGAGGGTAGAATGGCACCACCTCTGCCCCTCCCGAGGACAAGCCATGCAGAAGCCCTAATGCAGGAGAAAAGAGAAGCCAGAATTGAGGGGAAAGTGGGGGTTCTAAGTGGTTCTCGAATCAAGGAATAGAACCCCAAATGAGAGCGCTATACCAGTTGGCTCAGGTTGTCATAATAAAGTACCACGGTCTGAGTCGCTTAGACAACAAAGGTTTATTTTCTCACAGTCTAGAAGTTTGAGATCAAAGTGTCTGTAGGGTTGTTTCTTCTGAGGCTTCTTTCCTCAGCTACCCAGATAACCATCTTCTCTGCTGCATCTACACAGGCTCATCCCCCTGTGCATGTCTCTGTTCAAATTTCCTCTTCTTATGAAGACACCAGTCATAATAGATTAGAGTCACCCGAAAGACCTCAATTTAACTTAAGTTCTTCTTTAAAGACCTTATCTCCAAGCATAGTTACACTCTGAAGTCCTGGGCGTTAGGACTTCAACATACGACATTTGGAGGGGCACGGTTCAGCTCAGCACAGGCATAAATACTGTGTGGCCAGAGTGTCCACAAACAAAGTTGAAGACAAGGGACAGACTGGAAGAAATGTTTGCAACATGTGTATCATACAAAGTCTTCTTATCCAGAATACATACCGAGTTTATATAAATTCATAAGGAAAACATAGCCCAATAGAAAAATGGGCAAAGACTATCGATAGGCAATTCACAGAAAATGAATGCAAAATAATAAACATGTAAAAAGATTTTCACCTTCATTTATCAGTTTTATGCAAACTAAAGCAAAATGAGATCTTTTTTCACCTATCAGATTGGCACAAACTAAAAAAACCTGGTAGTAATAAGTCTCAGCAAGGATGTAAGGCAGTGCGAACTCAAGAACACTAACATGAGCCATAAATTGGAATGTCTTTCCTGAAGACCACGTATATTAAATTCTAAAACGTACGTCTTTGGACCCAGTGTTAAAATCTTTTAGCAATCAATGTTACTGAAATAGTTGCACTTGTCCTAAAGAGTATATATAGCAGGACTTTTCTCTATTTTTATTTTGCTGTAAACGTCATAAAAGCATGTAATGTCCATTCAATGGGTGAGAAGTGAAATGTGGTCATTATACACCCCTGCGATGAATGCAACATAGCCATTAAAAAGAATGAGATGGGCCTTCATGTACTGAGATTAAAATAAAAATTTTCAAGGGAAAAAAGAAGCCAATTTGCAGAACTATGTTCTGGTGTGGTCCATTGCATGCTTTTATAAATGTATATTTGTACAAGTATAAACATATATATATATATATATGTAAGCACGTAAACAGGTTTGTAAAGATATTTGCCAAACCGGCCAGTAGTTACCTCTGCAGGTGAACGAAGGTGCGACTGGGGCAGGTGCAAGGGGACTCTTCACGTTTTGCTCCGTGTCCTTCTCTATGATTTAATTTCTGTACAACCTGAATAAATAAAAACCGGCACGTTCTGTTTCACCCTCTCCCCACCCCAAACGCACGCAGAGGCAAGGGAGAAAAGAAAGGCTTCTGCTTCTGAAGACCCGTACCGGGCCTTAGGTCCTCTCAGGCAGCCACCCTCATGGGAGCCTTGATTGCCACAGATGTTTGCTTTCATCAGTGTAATTAGCAAAGCATCAATTAGGCTAGAAGGCTGAAGGCTCTGAAACCTTTTGATTTGCTGGGGCTGAGTTCCTCCTCCTTGCTGCTCTGTGTCACACTCCTCATCTTTCTCAAGTGGTTCATTGGTGGCTCTGACTTGCAAACTTCTCTGCTATTCTCCCAAACTGCATCTTCTCCTGTTTCCCAGCGAGAAGTACCACTGTGTCCCGAGTCACGAAAGCCAGAAGCCTGTGTGTTATCATCACCTCGCCCTCATACCCTGCCAACCACTAAACCCCATGGAGCTGACTCTTAAACATCCCTCAACCCGGGTGCCTTCTTTCGTCTCTGCTGCAAGTACATTATTGCCTCTGACCCGGATAGATTTCCATTCTCACCTTTCGCCACGCCATCCTCCTTACAGCTGCCAGAGCAAGCTTTTATAAAGCAAATCTGACCGTGTCATGTGCAGCTTAAAACATTGCTGGTGCCCCATGGCCTATTGGATAGAGCCCAACCCCTTAACATGGATTTCGAAGTCCAGTTCCAGTGGCCAGCCCATCAGCCACGCCAGGCATCCCGGTGGTTCCCACTGCCCTAGACCTTCACACACCTTCGCCTTGCCTATGGTGTTCTCTCCTGCTGCAGGTCCTCAGTAACTCTGCTGGTTTTTCCTTCCACTCCCATTTCTTGTGGTACCAGCACCCAAGGAACCACCAGCCTTGCCTCCCGGTCCATGAGTGGTTCAGATGAGTGACTCCAGGCTTCCCTTCCCCCACTTCAGCCCAAACCCAATCATTTAGCTTCTCTCTTCCTAGAATTTGAATTTTGAACATCAGAAAAGCCAGTTCCTCTCTAACTCAGCCTTGCTTCCTGAGACTAATGTTTTAGCTTTCTTCTGATTCAGTGAGTTGCCTCGTTTAAAACCTTCATACAAACTCTCTTTTTGGCTTAAGCCAGTGGGTCATTTCTGGTGCTTGTAACCAAAGCATTCCCAATGAACCCGGCCTTTCTGCACCAAACTCATACTCATCCTTCAGGATCCAAGCCAAGTGTCCATTTACTCATTCACTTAACAAATATTTATGGAAAAAATTCTACGAGCTGGGCACTGTGCTACATGTTGATGATAAATGAAACAGGTATGGTCCGACCATATCGAACCTTGAAATATTTCCAAGTAAACAACTTTAGGGGGACTTCAGGTGCAGAGGGTATTATATTCCTCTCTTCATGGTGCCCTATCAGCATTGGTCTGGGTAATTGATTAATTACCTCATGTCCATATTCCCCACCCTTCTTCCTCCCCCACAGGTAACCACACTAATACATTTGCCAGGTATTCGAATGTATTCTTGTGAAGTTCATACTTTAGTTTTGTGGGCATGTGCTTTTAATTAACACAAATAGTATTACACACTCCGGTTTATCTTTAGATCAAATAAATCTTTTGCCTTTTACAAATAGTATTACATTATATATTTCTTTTGGTTTCCTATTTTTCTTCATTAAGCATGTGTCTTAGTCTGTTCGTGCTGCTATAACAAAATATCAAAGACTGGGTAATTTATAAACAACAGAAATTTATTTCTCTCAGTTCTGGAGGCTGGCAAGTCCAAGATCAAGGTGCTGGCAGAACTGGTGTCTGGGTAGGGCTGCTCTCTGGAGGGGAGAAACCGCCCTCACGCGCGAGAAGGAGCAGAAGGGCAAGAGCATGCTCCCTTCAAGCCTGAGCCCTTTTATAATGGTGCTCACGCCATTCATGATAGAACCCTCATAATTTAATTACCACTCAACAGTCACACTTCTTAGTAGCGTTGCATGGGGGGCTCCATCTTAACATGAATTTTGGAGGGGACACACTAATTCAAACTGTAGCAGCGTGGCATTGATAGCATGCTGGAAGTATTTGAAATGAGGTCTTGGGCCTTAGAAGTCAAGGTAAGAATTTTGGGTTTTTCTGGGAGGCTGAGGCAGGAGCATCACTTGAGCTCAGGAATTCGAGACCAGCCTGAGCAGCAGTGAGACCCTGTCTCAAAAAGAAAAAAAGAATTTTGGGTTTTAGTCTGAGTGAAACTGGAAGCCATCTGAGGGTTTTGAGCAGAGGGTGAATGATCTGAGTTGGTGTTTTACAAGAAACTCTGGCTGCTGTGTTGATACTGACGGTTCGGAGGCGCGAGTGAGGAGGCAGGGAGGCCAGTTAGGGGTGTTGCCATAATCCAGGGGAGAGTTGAAGGTGGTTTGAACTACAGATGTGTTATGCTGTGCAAGAGACTTCTGCATATAAACGAGAACGAAATCCAATAGAAAACTGGCAAAAAATACAACAGGAAACCCCCAATCTAACAAACAACGTGAGATGCAAGTCGCTGATACTGAGAGAAATGCCTATTAAAACAATGACAGGACATTGTATCTGTTATTCTGGCAATAATTAGAAAGCCAGCATTGCCAAGTGTCGGCTGAGATCTAAAGACTTAAGAATCCTCTTGCAGTGTTAACGGGAGTATAGAATCCAGCAGCAATCTGACATGCTACGTTAAGTGTACATATACCCACGACACAGCAATTCATCTCCTACTTATATATGTATGTGTGTGTGTGTGTGTGTATATATATATAATCTTTTTTCTCCCAGACATTGTCACACGGGATCCCAAGGGAACGTGTACAGAGATGTTCATCGCAGCAGCGGGGCAACAGCGGCGAGGGCAGCCTAGGTCGCCGTCACCGGGAGGATGGATGGGCAACACGTGCGTTGTGATAAGCCCTTTCATGCGTTATTTCATCATCTTTTCTTTAAAAGGCCCCTAAGCCAGTAAAATTTGTAATATGCTCCCTATTTTACAGACGATAAAACAAAAACTCTCCTCCCCTACAACAAACGGCTGCTTATTTTCTGGTACATTCTCCTTGTTTCAGGACGAGGGCCCCGGAGGCCCTCAGAGGTCCGCACGGGCCCCGCCGGGCCTGGGCCGTCGGCACCAAGGACAGCGCCGGCCGCGGGGCGGGGCGACCGCGGGGACGTCACCGCGCGCGGAGTCTCGGGGGCGCGCGCTCGCGGGCGGCCGCGTCACGTGACCCCGGTAATTGGCACGCGCGCCGCGCACCCCTCCGCGCAGCCCCGACCTGCGGCCTCCGGACCTCGCGGCCGCGCCGACGCCCGCCCTCCCGGTGAGCGCGGCGGCCCGTCCCTGCGTCCCCGCGCCGCGCGTCCTGCTGTCCGGGGCCGCCCCTCGCTCCCGGGTTCGGGGCGCGCTGGCCGCAGTCCGAGCCTGGCCGGGCCTGGGTGGGAGGAGGGGAAGAGAGCTTGCCCTGGGCGCCCCCGGGCTGGCCGGCCTGCCCCAGGACCCCCGCCCCGGCGAGCGCAGCGTTTGCGCGCAGGAGCGAGGCTGACGGTGCGGGTTCCGCCGAGCCGCAGACAGCCCGCACCCGTCCGCGGCCTGGCAGGGGCCCGCTGCTCGTCGCCCTCTCTCGGGAGGGGCCGCGGGACCCGCAGGGGGTGGGGAGGTTCCTGCGGTTTGCGCCTGGCGGGACCGCAAGCGTCTTCCCCGTCGCAGGTCCTCGAAGGCCCCTTGCGGACGGCCTTACCGCGGTCCCCACGCACAGATGAGGAGACCCAGGCCCTGGGAGAGGCTGGCCTGGCCCGGGGTCGCAGCTAGAGTGGGACGTGCCCCGCCCGCCCCCAGGGAGAGGCCGGGGTAACTCGGAGGCCCCTCAGGTGGCGATGGGCATTAACCGACCGGGGGCCCCCTCTGGCGCCCTCGCAGCCCCTCCCGCGCTTCTGGCGGCGCCTTGGGACAGACCCCATCAGGCCCCTTCTACTTCGGTACTTTCCCCACTTGCGGCCCGGGCCCTTCACCTCTGCCCAGGAAACACACGTGCCTTCTCCCTGCCCTGCCCTCTGCTTTGACCGGGGCCTGCCTTCTCTTGGGTTCAGCAAACGGGGGTTGGGGTTTATTCCTGAGCAAACCTCATCCAGTTCCCAGAACATGGAGCCAGGGTAGGCCTGCGGCGGTGAGAATCCAGGCTCTGCTGCTGCCCAGCTAAGCGGTCTTGGGGACCCCCTCCCGGGCCCTCTGTTAGCAGATCTCTACAACGGGCACGTTAGCGAGCAGTCCTCACCAGGGCGCCTCGGACAGGGCCCTGCGTGTGGCAGGCTCAGGGGCCATGAGCTTCTGCAGTTGTTTTCGTTCTGGGGCTGG
The DNA here is from genome assembly GCA_963575035.1 of Avahi laniger. Lineage (NCBI taxonomy): Eukaryota > Metazoa > Chordata > Mammalia > Primates > Indriidae > Avahi > Avahi laniger. Next base: position 70,462 of record CAUYSK010029791.1, on the reverse strand, counting down.
GCTGGGCTGGGCATGCTGTGTGACCTCGTCTCCAGGAAGACCCCCTCAAGAACTACCCAGGGCAACTCTGCTGTGCTGCGCAGGGGGTTGCACAGGGCTCTTGACTCTGGCTCCTTGCTGCCGACCTTGACAATTCTGAGCCCTCCAGGGCTCCTGGGTCCTCAGGCTCTGCTGGGGTGGGGCTGGAGGAGGCTGGCTGGCTGCCCTCCTGCAAGGCCGGTTGAAGGCCACAGCAGTGTCCCGTGGCTGCCCTAGACTGTTCAGTGTTTGTAAAACACAGTGTTCCTGCACTGGGCTAGGTCCCCCCGCTGGGCGTGGGGTTGACGAACGGAGTGGCTCCGGCTGCAGCTGATGGGAAGTGGTTGTTCCTGAGAGGAATCTGTTCTTGCATCTTGATGACCAGAGGGGAGGGCACAGGCCCAGGGACCACACAGAGCCCTGTCACTCGCCAGCTTAGCTTCCTGCACCTCCACTTCCCTGCTTATAAGGAGGGGCTCATACAGGTGCCCCGTTCATGGACTGTGGAGAAGGTTAAACGGGCACAGTGGCTGCCCGCGAATCAGCCCTCCTGGCTGCGCACTTGCTTTGATTCCCACCGCGAGGCCTCGGTGCCTAGTTTCCTTGGCGGTGGAATGGGGATGGTAAACGTCCTGGGTGCTTGTTTGGGTTCTTTTCATGCCCCAGAAGACTCCCCCTGTCCTTCAGGAGCTCCTGGGCCTGGTGGCCAGCTGGGCCTGCAGGGACGGGCAGAACAGGGATTGGGACCCTGGCTGTCCGCAGAGCCCGTGCCCTGCTCTCGGAGGTGCTGCTCTGGGGGGTCCCAGTGGTCCTCACTGTAGGGCCTGCGTCAGTGGCCAGTGGAGCTGGACACACAGCCCGAAGCTTCAGAGGCTGAGCACGTGGGAGGGGAGCTTGGGGCTCAGAGTCCTGCTAAACCCGCCTCTTTCCTGCCTGTTCAGACTTAGTGCCGGTTGCCCTGAGGGCTGCCCACCTTCCCACCTCCCTGGCTTTCATCAGTTGGGAGGGAGAGAGGGAGGATGGGAGGAGGGAGGCAGGCTGGGAGGGCTGTGTTCTGCCCTCCCACAGGGCTTGACCTTTTGTGGAAAGTCCAGCCAGTGGGTCCCTGGGGCCTTGGCTGAGCTGAGGGCAGAGGTTGGGGGAGGCGACCTGTTGGCTGAGCACGCCTGGCTGGGGACATTGGCCCAGGCAGGACCTGGGAGCTAGTTATGCCCCAGGATGCACATTTTCTGGGGACCGAGCATTAGTTAGCATTCAGGGGGAGCAGTTCTGTGTCCAGACACTGGCTGGGCTGGGACAGAGGAGGGGGTTCTGCTCACAGTCATAGGGGTGGGGGAACAGAGGTCCCACTTTACACACCCAGTGTAGGACAGGGCGTCACTGTCAACCCCCAGCCTGCCTGCATAGGAAGCCCTGGGCGTTCTCCGGGATCGGAGGAGGGTCTAAGAACTCCTTCCCTCTGGGGGAAGAGAAAGTCCCTCCCACTGAAAGTGCATCGCTTAGAAATTTTCCCTGGGACAGACAGGTGGCATGATCGGATGAGACGAGCTCCAGGTTCTGGGTCCTCCCAGCCTGGGTGGGCTTTGGCCCGTACGTACCTCCAGGGCTGTTATCCGTCCTGAGCGGCATCGGTCCCGAGTGGGAGCTCTGGGGAGGGGGGGAGAGGGAGGGTCGCTCTAGCCCGAGAGCCGGGCCGGGCATGGCGCTGCCTTCCCTTCTGCCCTCTGCCGCTCCTCTGGACCTTAGTGGTCCCTGCTGGGAAGTAGGGCCTTTGTTGAGGTCTGTGTCACAGGCCTCTGGGCTGCACCTGGGAGTGGGGACACAGTCTGGACCAGTGTTGCAGTTAGAGGGAATCACTGGTCACTTTTGTTCATGGTGACTGGAGGCCCGGCAGGGCTGTGGGCCTCCTGGGAGTGTGTCCCCGTCATCCCTCGTCCCCCGCACCTTTGCTTGCCAGACCTGTCTGCCTGCTGTTTCCTGAGCATGCACGCCCCGCCCCGCCCCTGTAAGACTGCCTGCCTGGGTTCCAGGGTGGCGGGCCGTGTCGCCCACTCCTTCTTGGGGCTACTGCCTGTACATGCCCTGAGACCCTCTGAGTGGGCTCTAGGACCTAGGCTGGGTGTTCCCCGAGGCCGGGCCTGGGTGGTGTTTCTCTGCATCAGCCTCTGGGGACCTGCAGGGAGGGGCGCAGGCTGGGTTGAACGGGGCTTAGCTGGGCTGGGGCTCAGGGCCGCTCAGAATCTATTGATGGAGGTCGTCGGGCCTGGATCTCCCACTGGACAGTGAGCCCAGGAGGGCTGGGAGAGTGTCACATTCACCTGTCCTATCACTGCCCAGCCCAGGGCCATCGGTAGGACCAAGAAGTGCAGACTGCGTGAACGAGTGGCCGTCAGAGCCTCCTCCTGCCCTGGTCCTGTCGTTTATGCCTCTGCCTCATTGCCTGTGTCCAGGATGAGTCAGCTGAGGCTGCTGTCGTTCCGGCTTGGCGCACAGGCCACCAGGCTCCTGTCTGCACGTGATGCCCCGGGGCCCAGCTGGTGCAGCGGGTCCTCTGGACCACCAGCCGCCTTCCCAAGCAGCGGAGCTGGAGGCGGCTCCAGTTACATGGAGGAGATGTACTTCGCCTGGTTGGAAAACCCCGGGAGTGTCCACAAGGTCAGCACCGCCCCCCACTGCGTGGGAGGGAAGCCCCTGGGGCCAGGCTGTGCTGGGGTGGTGGGGAGGAGCAGCTTGCTGTGTGACCCTGGGCAGGTTTCTTTGCCTCTCAGGTCCTCAGCCGTCCCTGTTTGTGAAAGAGCCCATCCTCATGTTGGGCGAGGGAAGCCCGTTGCTTTCCTGTTTCTGAACCAGCCAGCGAGTGGTGGTCTCTCTTGAGAGGCCCTGGCAGTGCCCTGCTCAGCCACACCTGGGACTGCCCTGCCCCTTGCGCTGTGCTGTCTCCAGAGGGCCCTCGTGTGTAATTAGGGGCATACATATTTATGTATACAGTGATCTGAGAAAATAAATATTTGCTGATGGTAATAAAAAAATTAAATCCGATGAGGGTGAAAAGTGCAAAGCGGAGTGGCTTCGTCTCCCCTTCACTCACACGCCACAGTCACGTGACCCCGAGCCAGAAGGGATGACAGGTTACAGTCAGAAGGCTCCCTCCCAGCCCACCCCCCAGTTTGTTCTTAGTTTCTTGTGTCCTTTCCGAGACTGTCTTGGGTAAACTTACTGCAGACGAAGATCTGGACTTACCCCTTTCACACAGTGACGTACAGCACGCCCCGTTTCGCCCCTGCTTTTTTCACCTGGTGACACCTCTCCAGGGTCTTTCCCGTCAGCACGTACGGAGCCTCGCTCTCTTTGTGCAGCTGTGTAGTCGTCCCGGAGTCCCGGTTTAGTCCCGGTGTGGCTGTCACGGACGGTGCTGCGGTGGATAGCCTCGTACATTTGTCACCTTGCATGTGCACAGCTGTGTGGAGGGTAAAGTCCCCATCGTCTGTGCCTGGGTCCAGGAGGATCTGTGTGTGTCATTTTGATGGGTGTTGCCAAATTGCTTTCCACCGGGATTGTACCAGCTGGTGCGTCTACCAGTGCGGCATGGGAGCGCATGGGGACAGCACAGGCAGCTCCTGCTGTGCGGTGACATCTGCTTTTTGTCTACACAGACAGCAGCGAGCCACACACGCTCTCCTTTGTCCGCTTTGCAGCATGTCGTGGTGATATTCCACATCCACAGTACCGAATGCACCTTACTTTTTTTTAAATTTCAGAATATTAAGGAGTTACAAATTTTTTTACACCTTTTTTTAAGACTAATCTCCCAGATTCTAAGTATACAATCATTATTTAACCAGTTTCCCCATTGATAGTCACTTAGGTAGTTTTTACATTGTCATTTTTATAACAGTCCTGTAGGGAACGTCCTTATAGGTACATCTAGGCACCTTGGGAAGGCCCGAGAGCCGTGGTCTCCAAGAGATACCCAACGCCCAGCCTGGGCCACCCCGGCTCCTCCCAGCCCCTGACCCGGCTGCGTTCTTGCTTCTGCCCTGCCTAGTCCTGGGACAGCTTCTTCCAGAAAGCCAGTGAGGAAGCCTCTGCTGGCTCTGCTCAGCCCCAGCCGCTGTCCGTTGTCCACGAGAGCAGGCCTGCGGTGTCGAGCCGGAGCCAGACCAGCAAGCTCGTGGAGGACCACCTGGCAGTGCAGTCCCTGATCCGGGCCTACCAGGTGAGAGGCAGCTGAGGCCGGGCCGGGAGGCTGCGCTGGCTCTGGGGCCCAGCCGGGCGCCGGGGGAGAGGGCCCTCGCTCAGCTCCCGCGGCATCTCTCCAGAGAGCTCTTCTTCCAGTCTCCTGCCAGTGGCACCCACTTCTCCGGCTGGTCTTTGTCACGTTGTCATTCAGAGCACTGACCAACCCCGGGTATTTTTGGTGCGGACTGATTTGTTTGCCTGGGGTCCGTCTCCTGGAATGTTGTCTGTCTTGTGCACACCGCGCCCCAAGTACCTGGAGGAGTACGTAGTAAATAATCGATTCCAGACATGTTGAACGAAGGGCGAGTAGATTGACCCTTGTTAGTGTCTGTTTTCTCCTTTAGACTGGCATTCCAAGACAGCAGGGACTGGTATACAGCAGGTGCTTAATTAGTATTTATGGAATGAATGACTCGTTCTATAAAAGCAGCTCCTTCTGGAGACTTAGGCTGTCCCAGGCTGGGCCCCTGCCCCTCTAAGAGACCAGATGACGTTCCGTGTTCCTGGTCTTGACTGAACAGGACTAATTGGAGCGCTGCTCTGGGCGTTCGCTCCGTAGCAAGCACGGGCGTGCGGGCTCTCTCTGGGAACGGCAAAGTGGATGTGCAGGGGGTCCCGGGGCCCTCGGCAGAGGCTCCGTGGGAGGGAGCAGCACGCTGCGCGGGCCTCGCAAGTGGAAAGGACGCCTGGCCTCTGAGCGAGGCGCCCTCTGTGTGGGGTGGGCGAGCTCCCTGTGCAGCAGTGGTCCCGCATGGAAGGGGGAGGTGAGCAGGGCTGGGCTCCCTTGCTGGCCTGAGTACCTGTCGTTGAGGGCAACCCGGGAGCACGCAGCAGCTAGTTGCACTGTGGTTCTCCAGGCTGGCTTAAAGAAGCAGAAGTTACCTGACCACTGACTTGGGCGGTGCAATGCCGATTGGCGCCTGGGGTGCTGCCTGAGGGCCTGTCTTCTAAGCTCAGTTCTCAGCTCTTCAGCAGCTCTTGGTTCTTTAATCAGCCAAGACCAGGCACTAGAGTCCTCGCAGCAGGGTGGTCCCTGGATGCAGGCGTGTTGCCCTCTCGCCTGCTGTGGGCGAGCTCCCACCAGGAGGGCTGCGGCCCTCACGGGCCAGACGAGGCACAGAGCTCTGGTTCGACTCACCTGCACACTGTACTGAACAACACCACGGTATTGTTATGGATGTTTTCACCCATTTAGAGGTAGAAGAATAGGGTGGTGACCGCCCCCTCATCAACACACGGCCAGTCTCGGGTCATCTGTTCTCCCCTCCCCCTCGATCTCCACCCCCTGCTGGATCATTTTGACGCAAATCCCAGATTCACCGTTTCATTCATGGGACATTTCAGTGTGTGTTTCTAGAGGTAAGGGCTCTTTAACAAATGTGCCATGATAGTCTCATATTTAAAAATAATGGTAATAATACTTAATAGTAAATATGCAGTTGATATTCATATTGGCCTTTTGTCTTACGTTTTTTAAGTGCTTGTTGGAAGCAGGACTGAAATAAATCCACAGGTTGCCATAGGTCGATGATATGGCCCTTAAGTCTCTCCTACTCGGCCGGTTTCTCTCTCTTTGTGTGACTTGCCCTTTTTTATGGAAAAACCAGGTTGTTTGTCCTGTGGAGTTTCCCTGGGTCTGGATTCTGCTGACTGCACCCCCTTGATGCCATTTCACCTGCCCCATTGTCGCATGTAATTTCTGTTCGTTGGCAATTAGATGCAGAGGCTCGATCGCCGATGAATTTGATTTTTCTTTCCAAAATCAGCTTCCTGGTGGTGATGGTGCTGGCACCTCAGCAGGCAGCAGCCATGGACAGTCATTTCCCAGCTCCGTTAACGCACTGGGGCTTGCAAAAATGGCGAGACTACGATTCTGCTTTTCCTTCTTTGTTTATTTTATTACCTGAAATCCTGCTGTCGGGAGAAACTTACGTTTGTCAGCTCTGCTTATCACACATTTTATAGGAAAGGCAGGATCACTGCTCGAGTTTTCCTTTTATTGACTAATTTTGACAATTATGAGGTGGTTCCCTAGCATCCTCCAAAGGTGACCAGTGAAGTTTTTCCTTCCTTTTTCAAACTCATCTGAATGCATGAATTTAAACACACTTGGTCAGTTTCCGTCTGTTGTAAATGTACTGTCCTTATTGTGCTCAGAATGCGTCCTTATTCCCAGCTCCAGTGGCGTTTGAGTGCTCCCTTGATGTCTGGCATAACGAGACGTGCCAAGTTCAGCTTGTACATTTCTGCCCGGCCCCGGAACCATCCCGGTCTCCAGATGGGGATGTTCGCTGCTTTTGTTTTGGTCGTTGCTTCTGGGCCCTCTCAATCGTCAGAGCCAGGAAATATGTATTTCCAAAAAACCTAGCAGTCTACGGCCATACCGCCCTGAACACGCCCGATCCCGTCTGACCTCGGAAGCCGGAAAAGCTGGCATACATCTGGGTTTCTGCTGCTGCTTCTTCGTGCCTCAGATGCAGACTCAGGGTTTGCCCTTGACCTCGTCAGTCTTACGGCACCATCTCCTTTTAAACTTGTCAAAAATAGAGGTTCTCAAAGATGTCAGTACAAGGGCTTATTTGATTTTCCCATGAGCTCCATGTAACAGTCTTAGAATAACAATTGTAGCACTGTCGCTACTGACTGGTAACAGAAAAGAGTGCATGAATTTTTTTTCTTGAAGTTCTGTTTCTCTTTAGGGAATATTCTATTAGTTGGAATAGTTCCTCTCTGTGTAGTTATACCACTAAATGGACATACTTACTCATTTGTTTCATTTTACTTTAAATTTTTAAAACTTATTTTTTTTATAATAACGTAAAGCATTTACAAGGTTCCAAAGTCAAATCTTCAAAGTAAGATATATTCTTAACAGTCTGCCTTCTAGTCCCGCCTCTCTAACCTGTTGTGCCCCATCCCCATGGATGATAATTTTTCTTATTTTATGATTTATTCTTCTAGTGCGTATATTTACTCGTACATGTACAAATACATGCAAATGCCTAGATTTACTTGTGTATCCCCTTTCTTAGATATGGGTAGTTCACCACACACACTTTTCTAGAATTTTCTTTTTTGCTTAACAGTGTTTTGCGGAGATGCCCTTGCAGTGTCAGAGGGGATTTTCCTCCTTCCTTTTAACAGCTCTCCCGTCCCCTCTTGTGGATTGCCCACGTCCACACGGTGGTCTCCTGTTGATGGACAATGGGGACGTTTCTAGAATTTAATGTTACTAATAGTACTGCAGTGGGCACCTGTGTGTATGGGTCTTGTCTGGTTTTCACCAGATGCACGTTGTACTTTTAAACTGGGTTGAGCTCCTGCCACCTTAGTGGCTGTGGCTGGGGTCTTGTAGGCAACAGCGCAGTAGCTGTGGGGTGGAGGCGTGGAAACTGGAAAATCCAGAGTGGGAAGTGAGGGGCCTGGGCCCAGAACCTTGGCCTTGGCGAAGGTCTGTCCAGCCTGCCCCAGCCCTGCCTGCCCTTTTCCCTTCCCCCAGATCCGGGGCCACCACGTGGCCCAGCTGGACCCGCTGGGCATTCTGGATGCGGACCTGGACTCCTTTGTGCCTTCAGACTTGATCACGACCATCGATAAATTGGGTGAGAGCTGGGACCCTTCCCTGTTGCCATGGCAACGCTGGTCAGGTGGCTCAGTAAGGGGCTCTTGGGCCCTGCGGTGCCTCGGGGTCCATGCAGCCCAGACAGCGGCCACAAGGCTTCCCTCTGACCTCGCCTGTGTACGTGTCTCCAAGAGGGACGTCCCCTCTTCCCCAGCTGGTGCCCTGTACTCAGCAAGCTTGAGAGCCTCGTCTGAGCCCACCCTTGTGGCAGCAGAGCCACGCTCCGGCTCTCGGCCCCGCTCCCCAGGCTGGACCTGGAGGGAGGGTACTGGGGAGACTGAGGGACCCCACCTGGGCCTGACCTCCCTCCCCACTCTCTGCCGCCTGGGCTCCACTGTGCCGCCGCCTCCAGCCTTCTACGACCTGCAGGAGGCTGACCTAGATAAGGAGTTCCAGCTGCCCATGACCACCTTCATCGGGGGCTCTGAGAGCACCCTCTCTCTGCGGGAGATCATTCGGCGCCTGGAGGTGAGCAGGGGCAGGTGTGTCGGCCACAGCTGATGGAGTTCTCTGGAGTGCGCTACAGGGAGCGCAGGTACACTCCAGAGAGCCCCAGACACCACGGCTGTCGTCCCTCTTCCCGGCTCCTGGTGCAGTCCCCACCTGTCCCCCCAGAGCACCTACTGCCAGCACATTGGCCTGGAGTTCATGTTCATCAACGACGTGGAGCAGTGCCAGTGGATCCGGCAGAAGTTCGAGACCCCTGGTGTGATGCAGTTCTCCAGTGAGGAGAAGCGGACCCTGCTGGCCCGCCTGGTGCGCTCCATGAGGTCGGCACCGCCCCGGACGACGCGAGTGGCTGCAGGGCCTGCTCCAGGGCTCTGCCAGATGTCCCAGGCCTGGCTAAGAAACTAGGCGGGTATCTGGCCGGGGAAGGCAGGACCGGATCGGCCTCTCTCCCACCCTTGCTGTGGAAAGGCCCTTAGGAGTGCTGGGACCAGGTGCTCAGGCAGTCTGGCCAAGAGCTGGTCAGGTGGGCAGGGATGGGCTCCGGAACGTGACAACAGGGGCGCTCTGAGCAAGGACAGACATCACAGCAAGTGGCTGTGGAGTTGGGCAGAGGGTGCAGTGAGGGTGGCAGCACCTCCTGGCTCTGCCTGCGGGGCTCCCTGAAGCTGGGTCTGCCCAGGGCTGAGGAGCTCGGAGGAGCACCTGGCCCGGCTGCCGTGCGCAAAGTGGACTCCTGAGCAGTGGGGTGTGGGCTGGAGCCTGCATTCAGCTGGTGGAGGTCTCTGGGGCGTGGCAAGGGGGCCCTTTGCAGTGTGGCTGGAGGACAGCGGGAGCGGGTGGGGTCTGGCTGTGAAGAGGAGGAGGGGGGTTCAGGTGGAGGCCTTCGGTTCACCTGGGAGGGCCCAGCCTCCCCCTCCTTGCTGGTGGGAAAGGCGCAGTATGCGCAGGGGGTCCTGCACCACGCACATGGCAGCGGCGGTGGCCTTGAAGTTCCCTCTGTCCTGGGCGTTGGGCTCCGAGTGCTCATGAGCTTCCCCCGCGGGCCCCATCCCTGTCCTCCATCCCTTCCTGTCTCCTCCGCACAAGCAGGTTCGAAGATTTCCTGGCCCGAAAGTGGTCCTCGGAGAAGCGGTTTGGCCTGGAGGGCTGCGAGGTGATGATTCCGGCCCTCAAGACCATCATCGACAAATCCAGCGAGATGGGCATTGAGAACGTCATCCTGGGGATGCCACACAGGTGGGCCCCCGCCCCCCAGCCTGTCCACTCTCCGGCCCGGGGAGGGAGGATGGGACGACACTCAGAGCAGGGGCTTCCTGGGAGCTGCCAGCAGAGGGGTGGCCTGGAAAGTTCCCAGAGTCCCTGGGCCTGGCCTGCTCCTCCCAGAGCCACGCTGGGCCAGGGACTAACCGGTCCTCTGAGGCTCCCCTTCCCTCTGGCTGTGTCGCCACTGTTCCTCGGAAGGCTGGGATTTCAGAAGGAGGCGCATCGTGCTTCCCGAGGTTCCTGTGGACACGGAGTTGTGGAGAGGCTTCTCCCAGGGAAGTGAGGGCGGGGCCTGGGCGGGCGGCCCTGGCTGGCCCCCCTGGGGGAGGTCTCTGGAGGAGATCTGAGGGTCTCTGCCCTGTCTGCAGGCTGCCTGCCTGTTTCCTTGACCCTGACGAAGACTTGGAAGGTTTGCCCAGCAGCGAGGTTTACCTCTGAGCCTAAGCCTGAGGGCTACTGGGGAATGCAGCCTGGGGACGGGGACCATGGTGGCCAGGGACGCTGAATGGGACACATGAGGATGTGCTGAGCAGTCTTGGGACAACATCCTTGGCCTCCCCTGTGACCCAGGGAGCTGCTTGCGGTCAGGCCAGCCCAGGACTGCATCAGCATGAGGGACATTCAGATGCATGGTGCAGAGCGTCCCATTCTGTGGTTGGCCTGCCAAGAGCAGGGTTCGTCTGTCACAGGCTCTGTGCTCTGATGGGTCTGGAAATGCCCAGCGTCTGGTCAGAGGGTCAGGCAGAGCTGGCCCCGGGGCCTGAGGTGGCTGGGATTCCCGGGGCTTCAGGTCTTGGGCTCTTAGAACAGCAGGAGAGGATGGCGCTTGGTGGCCAGGGGTGGCCTGAGGAGGGCTCTGGGAACAGGGGGCTGTTCTAAGCCAGGCCAGGCCCCCGTAGTGGGGGAGGGGACTCCTGTAGCCCCACAGAACAGGGAGAGGCTGACGTGGAAGAGGGCTGCGCTCCCATCGCAGGGCCACCCGGGGCTGGAGGTTGGGCCTGGGGCTGGTGGGCTGTGCGGGGCAAGTTCTGAGCAACCTCTTGCGTCCCCATCAGGCTGGTGCCTGCCCCCAATTAATAACCCCCCATGGGAAGTTCAGGCTGGGCAGGAGAATCCCTGGTCCCTGGCTGCCCTCCTACCCTCACACCCCAGACCTCAGCTCCCCTGGACAGGTCCTCTGGTGACTCCTGATCTGAGGGTCAGTCAAGTCCCCTGTCCCCTGTCCTGCTGCTGGCATCACGGAGGGCTGCGTGTCAGCGACTCTGACTCATCAGTAGATTGAGCTGGGGGCAGGGAGGTACCACGGCACTGGGTTGGGCTCGGCTTTTGGGTGGGGGTGAGTGGGCAGCTGCCGTGCGGCTGGGTGGCCCCTGCTCCTGAGGGCGTCCGACTGTGACCTGCTGGGCGGTCTGCCTGGAGGGAGCTGGCTGGCCAGGCCCACTCACCGGCCTTGTAGACTGAGGCAGGGTGGGAGGGCTGGGCCTCACTTGGGCTCCCCACCCCTACACGCTCACTCGGGTAGGTCCCAGGTGGGCAGGCGGTGTGGTGATGCTGGCTGGTGGGGGAGGCAGCCTTTGTGCCAGGTGAGAGCCCGGACCCCTCTGGCTCCAGGGGCAGATTGAATGTGCTGGCCAATGTGATCCGCAAGGACCTGGAGCAGATCTTCTGCCAGTTTGACCCCAAGCTAGAGGCAGCAGACGAGGTGGGTGCCATGCCCAGGTCCTGGTGCCCCTGGGAGCCTGGTATTTGGGAGGTGGACTGAGGAGGGGCTGGGCCGGGAGCTTCCAGGCTGAGACGGACCTGGAGATGCACAGCCGTAGAGAAGAGCGTGGGAGAGAGGCTGAATGCTTGCGGGAGACCCTGAGGGCTTTTTGGAGCAAGGGCCGCAGTTTGTGATAGCTGGGAGGGCCCTCGGATGATCTGGGCCAACCTCTCAAGTTCTAGCTAGGGAAACTGAGACCCAGAGAGGTGCAGGGAGTTGCCAGAAGTTACTCACTTCAGCATGTGGGCCTCAGCAGGGCCTCCTCGCTAATTTGTTTGCCCAGGAGAGCCTTGGGGGGGCAGGACGGCTTCCTGCACCCTTCAATCAGCCGACGAGACGCTGCACCTGCTCCCACCCCTTTGCTGGCACGTACGTGCGCTGCACACCCGGGCCTTGGCCAGGCCAGGCCCTCAGCCCACAGTGCTGTCCCCTCCCCGGCGCTCTGCCTCTTTCCAGGTCCTACGCATCTCCCCTTGTGGTGGTTCTCCTGGTCTGCTGGGTAGTGAGCCCGTCACTCCCTCCTCTGTGTCCCTTTGCTCTCAGGACTGTCTCTCCTCCAGCTGTCTCCGGCCTGCCCCGCGTGCGTGTGCACGCATGCGTGTGTGTGTGTGTGTGTGTGTGTGTGTGTGTGCGCGCGCGCGCGCACACGCGCTTTCCCCTCCAGGCTGGTAGCCGCATGAGGTCAGGGACCTTGTCCCTGAAGACCCAGCCCCCAGCACAGGTGCTCGGTTTGTTGAGATGAATCGCATTACATGACTGCTCCGAGGGCACCTGGCACACCGGGCCGCAGCGGGGACCGGACCCCATCTGCTGGCTCCCAGCCCAGAATCTGTCTACGATCCTGTTCGTTTCGCTCAAGCTCCCTCCCTCTCCAAGCGCGTTTGCTTTTCTGTAGAACGGAGTAAAACACCTGCCCAGGATGGTGAGGAATCGAAGGCATGTGTGTAAACTGCAAAACCTGGCCAAAGGTTAAGTTTAAAGTAAAATTACTGAGTTCATTTCAATTGAGAAAGAAATGTGAGCATTATAGAAAAAAACAGCAGAAAGTTACATGATGAGCACATGTTTCCTACATGAGACTGTTCACGGGACCATCTCTCTGTGAGCATGCGTTCAGGTGCTTGCGTCCAGAAACGTCCCACACGAGCGCAGACACGCATTTGTGCCGTGTTTCCTTACGCGTAAGAGGCCGCAGGAGCGGCTGTGACACTGCTGGGCACCTGCTGTTTGCACTTAACAAGTTGTCCTTGTGCCCACTGCACTTGGGGAGCTGCCCCCGCTTCTCCCAGCGCAGAGTCTTCTGGGCGTTAGGGTGAGAGGAGGTCCTCGCTCACGTCCTCGCTCACGTGTGGGCAGGGACATCTGTCAGATTTGTCTGGGAAACACAGCGGCTGGGGCTGAGATGGGACAAATGACCCTCCAAGAGCTCGCAGACGTCAGTGAGGCCCCCGCGGCGGGTGCCGGGGCCACAGGGCCCTCCCACGTCCTCCCTTACTCTGGCCGGGCCTTTCCCCTTTGCCACCGTGGCAGGTGCAAGAAAGGATTTTGTTGTCGTGTATTTCTTTGTTATGAATTCGACAAAGTGTGTTTTCACATGTTTTTGAGCCATTTGCGTTTCTTTTTCTGTAATTCTCGTCGTTCATGGCTTCTGCTCATTTTTCTATAGGGTTTTGGGGCTTTGTCTTAACTGAGTTGGCAAATGTTTTGCACGTTGAGGGAATTAGCTCCTTGCCTGCATGCGTCTTATTAACAGTTTTCTCAGCTTGATTTTTTCCCCTAACGCTGTGCATGGATCTGCTCCCCTGCGACAGATTTACTAGATCTTAGCTGTTTTTATCTTGTATGTTTCTAGGCTTTGGATGCTGTTTAGAAAGTGCGCCTGCCCTACTCCAAGACCGTAAAACATGTCATGTTTGCTTCCAGTGCTACGCTGGCTCCGTCCATTGTGTGTGTGTCACGTGCCGTGGGGGGTGGGGCAGGGATTCCACTCCAGCGTTTCCCCAGGGGCCTGGCTGGTGGCCTCAACACTGGCACTTAAGAGTGTGTCCCCTGCTGTCATGCCGCTGCATGCTGGGTGGCCCTTCTCGTGGATGCTTTAGTCCTGTCCTGCACCGTGGTCAGTGTGCTGGGAGGACGCAAGCTGAAGGTGCAGAGGGAGCTCTGGTGAGGACTGGCTCCACGTGGCCTCAGCCAGGCCCTGCGGCAACCTGCCTCCCTCGGGCCGGCCAGAAGGGCCGGTGTGACGAGGAGTGTGCGGGGCACGTGTCGGCCTGACTGGGCTTGAGCCTCTGCCTGTCTGGTGTACGAGGGGTGGGTTTGTCACATGCCCATCTCCACCTTCAGGGCTCCGGGGATGTCAAATACCACCTGGGCATGTACCACGAGAGGATCAACCGCGTCACCAACAGGAACATCACTCTGTCACTCGTGGCCAACCCCTCCCACCTGGAAGCCGTGGACCCCGTGGTGCAGGGCAAGACGAAGGCAGAGCAGTTCTACCGTGGGGACAGCCAGGGCAAGAAGGCGAGCTTGCCTGGGCTCTGGCGGGGGCGCGGGGCGCTGGGGACAGAGGCTGCGAGGGCCGTGTCCCACGTCTTCGCAGTGCAGGTGGCAGGTCCGGCACACAGGCCGGGGCCCCTCCTGGCTCACACCCCGCCCTGCAGGTCACGTCCATCTTGGTGCACGGGGACGCCGCCTTCGCTGGCCAGGGCGTGGTGTACGAGACCTTCCACCTGAGCGACCTGCCGTCCTACACCACCAATGGCACCGTGCATGTCGTCGTCAACAACCAGGTCAGGGAATGGGCCCCACTGGGCTTTGTGGGCATCGCCCCCCTCCCTGGAGATCCATTCAGGGAGCTGAATTGCTGCCCCGGTGACGCGCACGTGCCCACGTACAGTGGCACGCGCAGGTGTGTACGCGCACACCGGAGAAGGGTGTGAGGGCGAGAGGAGTCCCGGGTAACAGGTGCCTCACGGAGGCTGCTGTGGGGCGAGGTGTCCCTTAGCTCTGCGCGGGCGAGCTGGTCTCAGGACGGGGATCTGGCGCCCTTGCTCTAAGGTAGCCGTGGTAATGGCAGCTTATCTCTGGATCCTAGAAAATCCCATGTTAACTGCCTTCCTTGCATTAAGTCATTTAATCTTCCTTGAATAATCCCATGAGGCAGGAATTTAACGAGCCCTTTTTATAGCTGAGGGAGCTGCCGCTTTGGGAATGTAAGTACCTCGCCCGAGGTCGTGCGCCTAGTAACCAGTGGGGCCGGATTCCCAGGCCCGTGTCCCTCACTGCCCCTGTGTCAAGTGACTGGCAAAGGGGCAGGCGTGACTCCCCCGGGTTCCTGCTGTGCCGTGGGAGCTGCTGCCACGTCTGACTGCAGGGCTTTTCCCCGACACCCCGTGACGTCCCACGACCCTCCCCAGCTCCGCGACCCGCCCAGTCTCTGAGGCCAGCACCGTCCGCCTCGCTCTGACAAACAGAGCGGCGCTGCCGGTTCTTCCCGCCTCCGCAGATTGGCTTCACCACGGACCCCCGGATGGCCCGCTCCTCACCGTACCCCACCGACGTGGCCCGGGTGGTCAACGCGCCCATCTTCCACGTGAACGCAGATGACCCCGAGGCTGTGATATACGTGTGCAGCGTGGCAGCCGAGTGGAGGAACACCTTTAACAAAGACGTCGTCGTGGACCTGGTGGGTCCGGGGTGCTGAGGCTGAGGTGGGGTAGGTGGCCCATCCCTGCTGCGCTGAGCTGCCCGTGTCTCCGGCATCGTCAGCACTCAGGGCGGCGAGCACTTCTTGGATGGGAGATTTGGCGTCACCAAGAGCAATCTGTGCAAAGCCCTGGAGGCGGGACCTTCCTTCAGTGACAGGCGATAGCGGAGGTCTCGGGGGCATCAAAGGGTGTGCCCTGCCCGATGTGCCCCAGTTTTGCAGGGACAGCGTTGACCACATGGCGTGGGGACAGGAACCGAGCCCTCCGGCTGCCCCTGCAGGTCTGTTACCGCCGGCGCGGCCACAACGAGATGGACGAGCCCATGTTCACGCAGCCGCTCATGTACAAGCAGATACACAGACAAGTGCCTGTGCTGAAGAAGTACGCGGACAAGCTCATCGCCGAGGGCACGGTCACCCTGCAGGAGTTCGAGGTGGGCAGGCGGGCTGCGTGGCCACCCAGGGCAAGCCTCGGGTGGGGGCCCTGGGGCGGTTGCAGACGTTACCAGCTCAGTGCTAGGACTCAGGATTTAAAGATGTGGTGAATACGGTCTTTGTCCCCAAGTGTCCCCAGTTACCAAAGGGAACAGAAAACTAAGGACACGATTATAGCCGGGTGAAACACAGCACTGCGATGTGGGGGAATCCCAGCCATGGGCAGGAGTCCAGGAAGGCTTCCTGTAGGACGTGGCCCTGAGCCGGGGTTGTCCCCACAATTATATGCGACGTGTTGGTCCTCCTGCCTTCAGGGAGCTCCGAGAGTAAGGACTGAGAGTCTTCCCTGGGTCTCCCCCAACCCCTTGCCGAGCACACAGCAGGCCCGCCTGACCTTGGGGTACCTGTCTGGGATCCCCCTGAACTCTGAAGTTTTGGCCTCTAGCCAAAGACAGCCCCCCAGCCAGCAGACAGAGCGTTCCAGGGTCCCTGCCTCCATTCAGACCTTCGTCCTGATTGCAGGAAGAAATTGCCAAGTACGACCGGATCTGCGAGGAGGCTTACGGCAGGTCCAAGGACAAGAAGATCCTGCACATCAAGCACTGGCTGGACTCCCCCTGGCCTGGTGAGTGAGCGCGTGGGGCCTCAGGGCCTGGTGCTGGGACCAGGACTAGAAGGGCCCTGGGGAGAGCGGCCACTGCCCAGCGCAGGGGCTAAGACCCACGTCCTTGAGACTCCCAGGCTGTGTGGGGACGAGTTCTGCAGGTCCAGGATGGCATCGCCCTCGGAGCACGTGTGGCCAGTGCCTCCTGGAAAGGGCAGCCGGGCCCGGTGGGGGAGGAAGCTCTGAGGCAGGCGCTCAGGCCAGGTGTGCTAGCTGCGTCTCCGCGCTCCGTGCCGCGCTCCGAGGGCCTCCCTGTGGGGCAGGCTAGGTCAGCTGTGACCCTGGGGACCAGGGGCCGGTGTGGGGGCTGTAGGTGTGGCTCAGAGTGAGTCCAGGTGCTGGCGGTGCTGTGAAGCTGAGGGCCCTGTAGGCCCAGGGGACAGGCCGACGGGGGGACCAGAGCCACCACCGCAGGGACTTGGATGGAGCTTCTCTCCCTCAGGCTTCTTCAACGTGGACGGGGAGCCCAAGAGCATGACGTGCCCGGCCACAGGCATCCCCGAGGACGTGCTGACCCATATTGGCAACGTGGCCAGCTCTGTGCCCCTGGAGGACTTTAAGATCCACACAGGTGAGGCTGCACGGGCCACTGTCCCAGTGCCAACTCCGTGCCTGGCAGGGAGGGCGGTCAGGATGCCAGGGGAGGGGCATGGCGTGTCCCTGCCTGGCCCCTCGGCAGGTGAGCGCAGCTCTTGGAGCCCCGTCTGTGCTCCCGTGAGATGCCTGTGGCAGGAGCTCCTCTCAGGGTGGGCGCGTGGAGCCGGGCAGGCACGGATGCCACGCTCGCAGCCGGGTGCCAGCAACTGATCTTAGGTCAGCAGCTTGGATTTTCCAGATGCCTTTGCCAGGGCATGGCTTGCTCAGGCGTAGAGCAGGAAGGCAAGCGCGTCCCGTGGAGGGCGGTGGGTCTGGGCTGTGGGCAGGGGGGACACAGGCTTGCTGGTGCCCTGGCGACGGGGGCAACCCCACCCCTCTGGGGCTCCTGGGCTGTGGGTGCTCACTAACTGCACCCCCCTCGCCCCCGTAGGCTGTGGCCTCTGTGGCCTTTGGTAGGTGTGGAGGCCCCGTGCTGTACTGGGGCACTGTGTACCTCTGACCCGCACACGGCGGTCCCAAGGGGGTTCCCTCACAATGTGCGCGGGCGCCCAGGGGTCCTGAGCACCTGCTGATGGCGTCTGGGCTGAGCACCTGCTCTGTGCCCATGTCACAGCCGGTTCTGTGCGCGTGCGGGGCCGACCGGAGCACGGCGTAACAGCACGGGCCAGCGGACCCGGTTCAGATCTGAGCACCATGGCAGTTGTGTGGTCTTGAATAAATGACTTGACTTTTCCGAGCCTCGGTCTCCTCTCCTGGAGAGCGGGGAGTCTGCCTCCGCAACGGGCTGGCTTTGTGTCAGGGCCGTGTCCGGCACAGGGAGACCAGCCCCTTGTGTTGGCTGTGGGGGGTGCCTGGTGCTGGGCCAGGGCCCTGCCCTGTGGGAGGTGTGCGCCGGGCACATATGGACCCTCCCTAGGTCCTACGACTGTCCCAGGTGGGTCGCCAGGTCCCTGTAGTCCTCAGGCCAGCCCTTCCCTCCCATAGGCCTCTCTCGCATCCTGCGGGGCCGCGCAGACATGACCCGGAATCGGGCAGTGGACTGGGCGTTGGCAGAGTACATGGCCTTTGGCTCCCTGCTTAAGGAGGGCACCCACGTGCGGCTCAGCGGCCAGGACGTGGAGAGGGGCACGTTCAGGTAAGGGCAGGTGGTCTCCTGGCCCAGGGCATTGGCCTTGTCCCCATCGAGCCCATTCAGGAGTTCAGAGTCAGCATGGGAGACCTGGAGTGGAAGCCGGCCCCTCCTCCTCTTCCTGGACCTGGGGGACCCCAGAAAGGGCCCTTGTCTGGCTGAGGTCTTCACTGGTAATCACATCGGCAGCCCCAGCCTCTGCCCTCAGGCCAAGTCATCAGAGGACCGCTGGGCCACCTCTCTGACCCCCATGGGGGCAAGTATGCAGAGCTGACTGCTGGGTCCAAGCTGTCAACTGGTATCAAACTTGTGGTCATCTCTGGTCCTCAAGATCTTTTTTTACGCATGTGTGTGAACTGCCATCAAGCCAGTCTTCCCTGTTTTGTTTGTTTGCAGCTGAGTTTTTGAATCCAGATGGGGATTTATACTTGCCAGTTGTCCACGTCACATCTCCTTTGGTCTGGGACCCTAAGCGTTTTGGATCCTGACTCGGTCAGATCCACGTATGTTACTGAGCCAGGGTGTTGTGGCTTCCAGGATGCAACAACTTGGCTTTCTCATGTCCTGGTTGCTCAACCCCGCTGGCCTTGCTCCAGCCGGGGGCCCAGGGGGCTGCGCTGATGCACTCTGAGCTGCACGTCATCCTTGCCAGGCGTGGGCTTCAGCTAGGCGGCCCTCCTTGCTGTGCCAGCCTCGGGTGCCGCACAGCATTCCTGCCTCCTGAGCTGCACAGGGCGGGGCAGATGGTGCACAGGGGGACAGGGCCCCGGGGTGTGACCTCCTAGAGTCTCAGGCTCCACCCAGCACCCGGGAGATCTCCTCAGGTCCCCTTTGTGGGTAAGAACCTGAGACTTGGGGAGGTGCCACAGCTCTCAAGTCCTGCCCCAAGACCCGCCAGTGCGCTGCGTGTGGGCCCAGCAGGCAGGGGCAGGGCTGGGGGGGCTCGGCAGGGTCAGCCCGGAGGCCTTCCACGGCCTTCCTTCTTGGGTGCCGTCCCGTGGGACCCTGCAGGTTTCCTGGGACGGTGACGAAGGCTTGCCTGCCTCCTGCTGCGGCTGAGCAGGTGCCAGCCCGCCGGCCTGGTCTGTCTCTCCCCAGTCACCGGCACCATGTTCTCCACGACCAGGAGGTTGACCGCAGGACGTGCGTCCCTATGAACCACCTCTGGCCTGACCAGGCCCCCTACACCGTGTGCAATAGCTCGCTCTCGGAGTACGGCGTCCTGGGTGGGTCAGAGCTCCGCCTGCAGGTCAGGTGGGCCCTGGGACGCCTGGGCACCAGAGATGGGCAAGGTCAGGGCCTAGGAGAGGCTGGAGAGGCTCAGAGGCCCATGGCGGGGGTGGTCCGGGGACGGCCCGGAGGGTTGTGGCTGGGCTGCCCCCACCTGAGGCCGTGTGGATGATGAGATCTGTCCCATCTGGGCCTCGCAGGGGTCCCAGCCGGGGGACTCTGAGCACCAGAGCCCCTTCTCTAACACCAGCCACACTGGGCCCAGACGGGGAGCAGCAGAGTCCTCCATGGCCACAGCTGCCGACCGTCCCCGATCCTGGCCCGGCCGTCCCCACGCTCCTGAGCCCCATCTCGCCACCTCTGCCCTGCATCCCCGCAGCCCTGCACCGCGGTCCCGTCCCTGGGCCCCGTGCTCTCCTGACAGTGATCGCTGTGCACACTCTCCCGGCGCATTAGGGGGCTCGCTTCCTGCCTCGCTGCCTCCCTGAGGACAGCCCGCCCCTCTGGGAGACGCAGCTGGGGCTGTTCCCGCCCCGTCTCCTCAGCAGCTCTGCATGTGTTTGGGGGTTCCTCTTGGCAGATGGTCCCTGCTGCTCCCCAGGATATCTTTAGATACCCTGATTTAGATAAGGCTGGACCTGGCCATGTGCGATGTCAGGGCCGTGGGTGGCCTCTCTAGCATGTTGCCAGCGCCCGGAAAGGGACATGCTACTGTTTGAGTCCCAGGGAATCCCTGGGCTCTTCCTGGCCTGTTGGGAAGGCTGGGCGGGAGCAGGGAGGGTGTGCTGAGACTGGGCCGGGTTTGACTGGAGCCACTGCCACTTGGTGACGGCGCACAGCAAGCTCTGTCTCGGTGTCTTCTGTTTAGGCTTTGAGCTGGGCTACGCCATGGCCAGCCCCAACGCCCTGGTCCTCTGGGAGGCGCAGTTTGGCGACTTCCACAACACGGCCCAGTGCATCATCGACCAGTTTATCAGCACCGGCCAGGCCAAGTGGGTGCGGCACAACGGCATCGTGCTTCTGCTGCCCCACGGCATGGAGGGCATGGTGAGGGCCGCGGCGGTGGCTGGTGGCCCAGGGGGCTCCGGCAGCCTGGGATTGGTGGGATGCACCCTGGCCCCTTGCTGGGTTGGGCGGTAGATGCCTTCCAGAGCCCGGGAGCACCTGGGCCTGCACACCTGTGGGTTGATGACACTGCCGCGATGACGATGACCCTAGCAGCAGAATCCGCTGCCACGTGAGAGAGCTTCCTGGGTGCCGGGCACCGTTAACACCTCCTCTGTGCGTTAACTCTTGCAGTCCATGCAACAACTTAATGAAGTAGGTCCTATTCCCACTTTCCAGAGGAGGAAAACTGAGGCACAGAAAGGTGGGGTAGCTTGCCCAAGGTCACACAGCCGGTAGCTGGGATTCGAACCTATGCTGTACGATACTGCCTGTCCTCGGGCCCCCTCTGCCGTACCTGCCTGTGCCCCACACTCGGGGCAGAGGGAAGGTGTGCAGGCTGGGTGCACCCTGGGGTGGGGAGGAAGGAGCAGAGTGTCATATGGTGCCACCTCCTAGGCGTGTGGCCTGACTAGGGGTGGGAGACAGCAGGGGACCGGAGGAGCTGGCTGTGCCGGCGCAGGGAGCAGGGTGGGCTCTGACCCAGGGCAAGGCCTCTGCACCCATGGGTGGTCAGGCTACAGTGCATGTCCCTAAGGTCCCACTCAGCAGGGACTGGCCGTCTGGTCAGGGCTCAGCGGCACCGTGTCCCCAAATGGGCACGTTCAGTTCTGTGCACTCCACGCACCTCGGGCTGTGGAGCCTCACGAGACTGGGAGCTCTGTGAGGAGAGCGGTGACCTGCCCGAGGCTGCCCTGCTGTGAAGGTGGCTCCTCAGGCGGTGGCGCGTGGGCCAGGCTGGGTGCGGAGGGTGGGGCCGGCCGGTGCCTATGGTGCTGGGTCCTTGGGCCGCCCCCACCAAGGGGGTGGCTGGTGGCCGTGGGACAGGCCATCTCCGTCCCTCGGGCAGCCAGCCTGGAAACAGCAGAGAGGCCCTGTGGTGAGGCCCGGCCGGGTCTGCCCGCTCTGGCTGCGGGTCGTTCCTTGCTCCCTGTGCCCTCCGCGTCGGCATCCGTGAAGGCAGGGAAAGGGTGTCTCCCCACAGGGCTGCTGTCGAGATTAGTGAGTGATGACCGTGCGGTCCCTAGAACTGTGCCTGATGTACAGCACATGTTCAGTCATGGCAGCCGCTGTTCCAGAATGTTCCAGAGAAAGAGTGTCTCAGCGTGGGCCTTTTGCTTTTCTTCCCACTCTGCATATTCACCCGCCACTCGCTGGCCCTGGCGGACCTCCCCGCGAGGGTGCCCGTCCTGCTTTTCCCCCGCGGTCCTGGTACTTTCCCGTGGTTCATGCTCCAGAGTGAGGGCACCTCCCCCGAGAAGCCCTCCAGAATCTGCCCTGAGCCTGGGGCCCCTGTGTCTGTCCCCTGTCTGTCCGGTGGGGGCCAGCCGGGGCCGTGGCGTTTGCTTTCAGGGCCCAGAGCACTCCTCGGCGCGGCCTGAGAGGTTCCTGCAGATGAGCAATGACGACTCAGACGCCTACCCCGTGAGTGCCGCCCTCCGCGCCCAGGACGGGGTGCGCCCTGCTGTGCCCACAGGGGTACAGCAGGCAGCCACCCCCACCACCTCCATCCGCCCCCACAGGCGTTCACCGAGGACTTCGAGGTGAGGCAGCTCTATGACTGCAATTGGATCGTGGTCAACTGCTCCACGCCGGCCAACTACTTCCACGTGCTGCGCCGCCAGATCCTGCTGCCCTTCCGCAAGCCGGTGAGCCTCCGCCCGGGCAGCGCATGCGGACCGTGGCCGGGCGGGGCAGCTGGCAGCTGCGCGTGTGTTTCCCTTCCAGCTGATCGTCTTCACGCCCAAGTCTCTGCTGAGGCACCCAGAGGCCAAG
This sequence comes from Avahi laniger, assembly GCA_963575035.1. Classification (NCBI taxonomy): domain Eukaryota; kingdom Metazoa; phylum Chordata; class Mammalia; order Primates; family Indriidae; genus Avahi; species Avahi laniger. The sequence goes on along the minus strand of CAUYSK010029791.1, from coordinate 48,404 downwards.
TCCAGCTTCGACCAAATGGTGTCCGGTACGTGCCTGGCCTGGGCGTGTGGGCAGCCCACCCTGGGGTGGTGGCCCATGGAGCGTCTTCTGCTCCCGGGCTCTTCCGTCCTCCCCGCTGTCTGTGGCTCTGCTGGCCCCGCAGCGGCTCCTGGCACAGTCCCCACCAGCCAGGGATTGGAGGTTGGCGTGGCAGCCGGCTGAGGCAGGCCAGTTCGGGTCACTTGGGCTGAGCTCCAGGGCCAGAGGAGAGCACTGGGTCCCCCTTAGACCCTAGCAGGGCTGGCTGAGGCCTGGCAGAGGTCTGCCAAGCTTGCAAGGCACTCAGTGTCATTCATTCATCTGTCCATTTTTTAAATTCATGAGCCAGACAGACGTTATTTGCCCTGGGGACCTGGTGTCCCCTCAAGTAGCCCTCAGCCTCCTTTGCCTGGGAGTCAGGGGTCAGATAAAACACCTGAAGGTGCTGACATTGAGATATGACTCAGAGGAGAACCAGAGAGGGACAGGTGTGAGCCTGGCTGAGCACAACGTCTTGGAAAATGGTCCTGGGCCGTGGGGGAGGGCCAGAGGCTGCCAGGAGGGGCCTCGGCATGCACAGGCCTTGGTTTTGTGCCTGTGTGTGTCTGGCTGTCCCCTCTGGTATGGGTGGGCAGCTGCAGCGGCAATTCAGAGCTCTGGCCTCAGGGCTGGACCGCAGGGCTGACTGCCTGGCTTTCCTCCTGGGCCCTGGCAGCCGTTCACCCTCCCTGCCTCAGCGTGGGGACGCAGGGGTGTGGGGACTCTACGGTGGCCTCCCGAGAGGTTTTGCAGCGTGCTTGACCTGGTGCCTGGCATGTGGTGTGAGCTCAGGAAGGAAAGCGGACAGGCTTGGAGATGGAGGCTCGGCTGCAGGGTTGAGGCAGGAGGACCGTGCAGCGGCCTCCTGTGACAGCTGCTTGGTGATGGGGGCCAGAGTGCCACGCAGGTTTGGGCAAAGAACGATGTCATCAGATGGGTCTGTCTCGTCACCTTCTCTGTTTCCTTCAGGGGCCGTCCCCCTGGCACCCTTAAATGGTGCTGCTCCCAGGGCTCTGCCCTTGGCTACTTCCCTGTCTCCATTTCTGTTGCTGTGACATCTCAGGGTGTCATCTGCCCCGCTCCACCTTTTGATCAAGAGATGCCCACTGTAGCCACAGGTTCAGAGCTGGGGTTAGTCTTAGTGGCCAGGGAGAGCCTGGGCAGGCGGGCCTGTTTCCGGAGCTGTCGGGCCCCTCTGGGTACCCATGCCCCGTTTCTCCCCCAGGGACCAACTTCCAGCGGGTGATTCCTGAAGATGGGGCCGCGGCACAGGCTCCCGAGCAGGTGCGGCGGCTCATCTTCTGCACGGGGAAGGTGTACTACGACCTGGTGAGGGAGCGGAGCAGCCAGGGCCTGGAGGAGCAGGTGGCCATCACGCGCCTGGAGCAGGTGCGCCCGAGCCCCTCGCGTGGTCAGAGTGGTGGGCCAGGCCCCATCCCAGCCCCGGCCCTGGGCAGCGTGCCAGGCAGGCCAGGGTGGGGGCCGGTGAGGGGTGGGCAGGCCCCGTGGCTCCATCCTTGGCGGGAGACTTCCCCATCGGGGATGGAGCATCGTCGATACCACTTTTCAGAGGGCTCCTGGGGCCCTGGGCTCACTACCCCGCCCTGGCTATGTTCCTCTCCGTTCCTGCCTCCCCAGATCTCTCCCTTCCCCTTCGACCTGGTCAAGCAGGAGGCAGAGAAGTACCCCGGTGCAGAGCTGGCGTGGTGTCAGGAGGAGCATAAGAACATGGGCTACTATGACTACATCAGCCCGCGCTTCATGACCATCCTGAGCCGCGCCCGGCCCATCTGGTACCAGCCTGGGACGCCTCTGCTGGGCCTGCCCAGGGCTCTCAGGCCCCGAAGCCCTGTTTTGGCTCTGCCCGCCCCGTGGGCTGTGCCTCCCAGAACTGGCCACTGCCCTTCTCTGAGCCGCATTTGAAAACTGAGCAGTTGGAGCCCACAGTCCCTGCCGACTGTGTGTGCTCCTTCCTTGGCGGGACGACTTCCCCATTGGGACGGAGCATCGTCGATACCACTTTTCAGAGAGGAAACCTCTGTGCTCGTTCTGTAGCCAGAGCTGAATCAGAACCTACTGCACGTCCCAGACCTCCTTAGGCCAGCTGTGTGGCCCCCGGGGGCCTTAGGCTCTTCAGCTCTGTGACAGGGTGATGCCGAGCTTAGACTCGGAGTGGGTATAGTCCCGTGAGGTGCTCGGCACACAGTGGGTGCTCAGTGTTGGCATGGGTTGTCCTTGGGAGGGCGGGGAGGGGCGTGAGCAACTCGTGAGGAGCTCCAAGGAGCATTTGCCCCCAAAGCCTTAGGGTTGTGGCCTCATTTGTTGTCCTCATGGACAAGTCCAGTGACACAGGTGACAGTTTCTCCGCCTGTTCTGTGGCTGGGTAACAGCCTGGGCCGGGCCCTGCAGCTCTCGGGGAGTGGTGCCGGGGCTGAAAGGCTGGGCCCTCGGCTTCGCCGTCGACCTTCCTCACCTGCTGGCCCTGCAGTCCTGGGTGGGTGGGACCCGGCCCGGCCCTGCCCTTAGCCCGCCTCTCCCCCTCCAGGTACGTTGGCCGCGACCCAGCAGCGGCGCCAGCCACGGGAAACCGCAACACTCACCTGGTGTCGCTGAAGAAGTTTCTGGATACTGCCTTCAACCTCCAGGCCTTTGAGGGCAAGACATTTTAGAGCTGGGCAAGGCCGGCTGTGGGGTCAGCTGGGGACCGGGTGGCAAGGGGCAGGGGCTGCGGGGACCTGGGATGAAACAGGCTCTCGCAGTGGGTGAGGCGAAGAGCAGGCCCTCCTGGCTGGGGTGTTGTGCCAACCTCGGCCTTCACGCTCGTCTCAGAACCTGGCAGGGCTGAGGAAGCCGAGGATGCGGTTCTGGAGTGTTCCCCCAGCTGCTTTGATCTTCCTGGAATTTCTTGTGCGGCGTCTCCATCTGTGCTCGTGTCTCAGGACACACACCCGGGAGCCCCGCATCTTTGGTCTGTCCCATCCTGGCAGGTCTGGCCACCACACCCCGTTCTCGTTCTCCTGCAGATGCGAAGGGCTGTTGTCTTTTGTGCTCTTAGAAATAGGCGTTTCAGCAGTAACAGCCGGACGAATCGGAACCACGTGGGCCGATTTATATGTGCTCTGTTTCATGGCTCGTGTCCTGTGAGATATGTCAGCTTCTGTGTGAAATGCAGCCAACAGCTCATGTGTACCAAAGTAGGAAACCAAATAACAGAAATTAAAAAAGTGCTTAAGAGAGATTTGCTGTTTTCATTTCATATTGTAAAATCCCAGGAGAGGCGGATGCTTGAGGCGGGGAGTGGGGGGAAATCGTGGCGAGGATAAAACAGCCCACCTCCGTGGGAGAGGGTTGCCTTTGAGCACCAGGGAGTGTTTGCAGATCCGTTGGCTTCCCCACGCTGGAGCCTTTCCTTGGTTGTGCTGCCCTGGGAAGATGCCGAGAAAGCCGCAGCAGAGCAGGGACGTTTGGCTTTCAGCGCATCATTTGTTCATTTATGCCCTTCTTGGAGCACTTCCTCTGCGCCAGAGGTCGGGCCGGGGTGAAAGGCACGTGTCTACGTGCAGGAGCCGAGCTGGGGCCACGCGCACACAGCCTGCTTCGCCGGGTTGCGAGCTGTGTTGGCAGTTCTGCAGTTGGCGGGGGCGCTGCAGTGCTGTGCGGGGCAGGGAAGGCCGACTTGAAGGAGGGGAGAGGGAGACAGATGAGCCTGGGCGGCGCAGATGCGGAAATACTGACCATGGCGGGTGGCTCAGGGCAACCTAAAGGAGCAGTTGGCTTGAGCTTGAACAGGGGAGTGTTAAGTCTCATCAGCCTCCAAAACAATTTGTTGGGGTACACATCGAATCCTGCCTTTCCTGCAGAAAGTAAAACTATTTACATCCCCCATTCACAGTGTGTCTGCTCCGCCCTGGGCCTTCTGCTGGACATTATGCATGCATAACCTTCACCGTGGCTTTGCATGTTGGGAATGTGCCCATTTTACAGATGAAGAAATCGAGCTTCATGTAGTTATTTGCCCAAGGTCACTTGCTGAGGAAGTCGTGGTTTTGGACTTGGCCTCTGTCCGCAAGACCACATGGCTTCCCTTGGGGAAGAACTCTTCCCGTGTTGTGCATTCCTGGCCCCATGGAGATCCAGTGCAGCCTCGCTGCTGGCGCGAGAAGGCTGCGGACAGGCTGGGAGGGGCCCCCTACAGGGGACAGAGCAGCCCCCATCACCAAACTGAGGGACGCAGCCACACAGAGAAGGGCTCCAAACCCTATACACGGAAGCACTGCACTGCGAAATAAAATGAGCTCGTGGAACAAATAAGGCTTTAAATGAACTATGATAACTTCAGACGGCAAGGAGAATATTGCCACTACAAAACAACAGCAAACTATTTAAAAACTAATTAGATATTTTGAAAACATGAAATATTGCCAAAATAAAAACTTCAATAGGTGGGCTGAGTAGCAAAGTGAAATGTAGAATAGTAAGTTTGGAGCTAAGGCCAAGGAATTCTCTCAAGAAATGAACGAAGATACATTCTTTAAAATTCTTTAAAGAGATGTGGGGAGCATATAGAGCTCACAGTTCTGACATGCGTTTAACAGGACTCCCAGAAGCAGAAGACATGCGGATCATTGTGGTGATGCCTTTTGCCTGTCTGAGAGTCAGTATGTGCTGGTTGTGATGATACTAGAGTTTTGCAAGATGGTATCATTGGAGGGAAAGACTCCGTGTGATGTAGTTCTTAGAACTACATGTAAATCTACAGTTATAGCAAATAAAAATGTTTCATTAAAAAATGAATTGTTTGTGTTATTGATTTGTAATAGTTCCTTATATAGTCTGGAAACCAGTCTTTTATCATATCTATATATTTGCAAATATTGTCAGCTTACGGCTTGTGTTTTAATTTTCTCTGAAAGATTTTTATTTTCACGAAGTCCCATTAATCACTTTTAATGGTTTGTGTAGTTGTGACTGAGTCCGCTCCGGTTGCTATAACATAATACCATAAATCGGTGGCTTATAAACAACAAAGGTTCATTTCTCACAGTTCTGGAGGCTGGGAGATCTAAGATCCGGTATTCTTGCTGTGTCCACACAACGGGGAGAAGCAAACACGCCCCCTGGGGCCTGTTTTATAAGGACGCTTCCTGTTCACCAGGGCCCCGCCCTCATGACTCACCTCCCAAAGGCCCCACCTCTGGATGCCATCCCCTTGGGAGTTAGTATTTCAACGTACGAATTTTGGAGAACACATACAGACCATGGTAGTGTCCTAAGTAAAAATTTGTTTTTTAACTTACTGTCATAAAGATTTTCTCCTGTATTTTCTTCTAGACAGATGACAGCTTTGTCTCTTACGTTTATGTCTATAAACATACATTTTAAGTTATTTTGTATATGGTGTGAGGCGAGGGTCAAGATATATTTTTTCCTGTGCAATGCTCAATTGATCTTGCACCATTTGTTAAAAAGACTATCCTTGATTCATCGGATTAACTTAGCACCTTTGTGTATGTATATGTTGTCAATTACACAGCATTGAAAATGATAAAATATGTACAAGACCAGTACGAAAGCATAAAATATCAGTAGACAATAAAGTATAAAAGAAGATCAAATAATGTAAAATTATACCATATTCACAGATTACAAGGCTTAATGCTGTCAAGAATCAATTCTTTCCAAATTGATCTATAGATTCTATACAATCCCTATCCAAACTACATCTAGCTGTTTTATAGAAATTGACAAGTTGATTCTAAAATTTATATGTAAATAGATAGCCAAAATAACTTTTTAAAGGAAGAACATAGAAGACTTATATTACCTAATTTCAAGATTTATTATAAAACAATAATAAACACTTGAGATTTTGATTGGTATTGTGTTGAAGCTGTATATCAATTTCAGGAGGAATGATACCTTTCAGTCCATGAGTATGTTTTGTATCTCCATTTATCTATATCTTTTGAAATTATACTCTGCCATGTTTTGTGGTTTTCAGTGTACAGGAATAACATATATTTAGCTAAAGTTATCTGTAAATATTTAAATTTTTAAAACCACCATAAACAGTATTTTTAAAATTTCAATTTCTAATTGTTCATTGTTAGTACATTGAAATACAATTGATTTTTATATATTGGGACCATGCCTACTGGTTCCAATAGTTTTTGAAAAATAGATTCCTTTGGATTTCCTATAGAAATCATAGCATCTGCAAATAGAATTTTATGTCTTCCTTTGCAATCTTTATGCTTTTTTATTTTTCCTTACTGCACTGGCTAGCACCTCATATATGTTGCATAGAAGTTGTAAGAAGTTGCCTATTCTTAGGGGGAAAGCATTTGGTTTTTCATCATAGGTGTGATGTTAACCAAAGTTTTTTCTTGGATATTTTTTATCAGATTGTGCAAAATTTTTCTATTCCTGTTGCCAAGGGTTTTTAACAAGGAATGGATGTAGGATTTTGACTGATTTGTTTCTTGTCTATTAAAGTGATATATAATTTTTCTTTTTTAGTCTTTTGATATGGTGGATTATGTTGGTTGACTTTTGAATATTAAATGAACTTTGCATTCCTGGGATAAACCCACTTGGTCATAATGCGTTAACTTATTTTATACATTGATGGATTCGATTTGTTGAGATTTTGGTTAGGACTTTCACATCTATGTTTATGAGAAATATTGTTCTGTAGCTTTTTTCTTATGATGTCTTTGTCAGGTTTTGGTAACAGTTGGGAGTGTTCTATCATCTCTTATTTTCTGAAAAAGATTGTGTAGACATAGTATTAATTTTTCTTTAAACATTTAATGGAATTAACCAGTGAGGCTACCTGGCCCTGGAGTGTTTTTTTGTTTGTTTTGGTTTTGGTTTTTTTGTGGAAAGGTTTTAAACCATGAATTCAATTTTTAAAGATAAATTTAGGGCTATTTGTGTTATCTGTCTTCTCTTGAATGCATTCCTATAGTTTTTTTGGTCTGTTATGAGCCAAATCGTGTCCCCTAAATTCAAATGTGGAAGTCCTTACTGCCAGTACCTCAGAATGTGGCTATATTTGGAAATGTGGCCTTTAAGGGGTAATTATATTAAAATGAGGTAATTACAGTGGGCTCTAACCCAAAATGACTGGCATCCGTGGAAGAAGAGGAAGCTGAGATACAGACGCACTCGGGAAAGACCACGTAAAGACACAGAGACAAGACATCCATCTACAAAGGAAAAAGGTCTCAGACGAAAACAACCTTGCTGATACCTTGATCTCAGACTTCCAGCCCTTAGAATTGTGAGAAATTGGGAGAAAGTCTGTGGTACTTTGTTATGGCTAGAAAATTAATACAGGATTTTTCAAGGAATTTTTCCGTCTTAGTAAGTTGTTGAATTTATTAAAATAAAATTGTACCTTATTATTCTTTCAGTGTCTGTAGGCTCTGTAGTGATGTCTCTTCTTTCAGTCCTGACTTTGGTAATTTGTGTCTTCTCTCTTTTTTTTCCTAACAAGTCTGACTAGAGTTTTTCAATTTTTTGGATCTTCTCAAAGGACCCACTGTGAGTTTTATTAATTTCCTCTATTTTTTTCATCTTCTGTGTCATTGACTTCTGCTCTCATCTTTATTATTTTTCTTCTGCTTGTTTTGGGATTCATTTACTCTTACTTACTTTGCTTCCATTAATTTCTCCCTACTTTTGGTTGACTCCAGTGCCTCAAACAGTTGTTCTTTTAACATTTTGTCCAGAGTTTGTAAATGTTATCAGCAGAAGAGTTAATCTGATACAAATTCCTCTCAAAATATAGGAAGCTGTTCCTTAGAACCATCATCTTTGAAGGATGATTTGGCAATATCTATTAAAAATCTAAATACCTCCATTTCTTTTTTTCCATCCTAGAGATATTCTTATACATGTGCATATAGAAATGAGTACATTTTTCATTTCAGCATTGTTCAAAATAATGAAATAAATAAAAACCCTAGATGTTCTATAGCAAGGGTTGGCAAACTTTTTCTGTAAATAGTATGTAATTTGGGCTTTGTAGGTCATATGATCTTGGTAGCAATGTCTTAGTCTGTTCAGGCAGCTATAACAAAATACTATGAATTGGCTGGCTTATCAACAACAGAAATTATTTCTCAGTGTTCTGGCGGCTGGGAAGTCCAAAATCAAGGTGCTGATAGATTCCATGTCTAGTAAGGACCTGCTTCCTGGGTCATAGACTGCTGTCTACTCACTGTGTCCTCACATGGCAATTGGGGTGAGGGAGCTCTTTGGGGTCCCTTTTATAATATCACTAATCTCATTCGTGAGGGCTCTACCTTCACGGCCTAATCACCTCCCCAAAACCCTACCTTCACATACCATCACACTGGGGATTAGGTTTCAGCATATGAATTGTAGAGGACACAGACCTTCAGTCTATAGAAAGCAACAACTCAACTCTGCTGAGATAATGCAAAAGTAGCCATAGACAATACATAAATGAGTATGCATATCTGTGTTCCAATAAAATTTTATTTGTGGACTCTGAAATTTGAATTTTGCATAATTTTCATGTGTCACAAAACATTCTCTCTTTTTGAAAATATTTTTCAACCTCTTAAAATAATAAAAGTTGTTCTTAGATTTCAGGTCATACAAAAACAGGTGGTGGGCCAGATTTGGCTTGCAAACACTAGTCTGTATATTACTATATATACTATATATTACTATATATATATTAGCTTGCAAACACCTAATCTATATATTTAACTCTTTATGCAAGTTATTTTTTCTTAAATTTTAATGTAAAATAATTATAGGTTTATAAGAATTTGCAAAGACAGTACAGATATCCCATGCACCTTTCACCCAGTTTCCCTGGTGGTTACATTTTACATAACTATGGTGCAATGTGTACAATATAGAACTGTGCACATGGACTTCAGTACACTGCGTGTGTATGGTTTTATGCCGTATTTAATCACACCTGTAGAGTTGTATAACTACCACTGCATTCAAGATATAGAACTATCCATCACCACAAAAATGTCCCTTGCACTACCCATGTATATTTATACCCCCACCCCCACTGTCCCTAACCCCTGGCAAACCATTAATCTTTTTTCCATCTGTATAATTTTGTCATTTCGAAAATGTTATATAAATGGAATCACATAGCATATCAACTTTTGAAATGGACTTTTTTCATTCAGCAAAATGCCTTTGAGATTCCTCCAAAAGATCAGTTCTTTGTGATCAATGAAAGCTAAGCAGGTATAAGTTGAACGATGATTGCAGTGACATGCTTTTTGGCTTTAAATTGGAGTCGTTGGCTTATCTGGGACTCCCAAGTTGTCTAAGGAGCAACTTCTAAAAGTTTTGTGTTTGAAGCTTAAATTCTTTGAAAAAGTGTAGAATGTGGGATTGGAAACGTCCCGTGGCCTGAATGCTACTTCAGTGGGGCTCAGTGGGAACAGAACACCAAAGGGGGCTGGATCCCCCGCGGCAAGGCCGGCTGGAAGACCACAGCTGCCACCCACGTGGGATCTTCAGCTCCTTCTGAACATGGAAAGAAAGGCGCTTCTTCTGAAGAGAGGCAAAGATCTCTGCTCTACAATCCATTTCTCTTCTATCCCGACCTGCCCGGCCTCAGCTGGGCCGCGGTGGGGATGGGACAGTGAGCATTTGCTCTCGAGTGTGGCAATGAAGGGAAGCCTTGGGGATCTCATGGGTATGCATTTGATCCTGCTGTGACATTCATGGTTCTTTCTAATTCTTAAAATAATTATTAAATATTTAAAATGTACAGAAAAGTAAAGAGGGTATGGGAACAGATATCGGTATTCCCATGAACCACTTGTCTTGCTCAAATCCTGACATATGTGCTTTACCTATTTTTAAAACAATAAAGCATAACAAATAGAGTTGAAACTCTTTGTTATTTTTCTTTTTCGTATTGGGTTTTAGGGGTTGTTTTTACATCCTGGAATCTGATCCTTGACAGTTACATGTGCTACAAGTATCCTTTTCCAAACTGTAGCCGATCTTAGCAATTTATTTATCCTATCTTTTGTTGAATAAAAGTTTTAAATTTTCTTTAATCCAATTTATCCTCTGCTGGTTTGAAAGCAATAAATATTAATATTTAATATGCATTCTTAAGCGCAGGATTTTATTAAAAAGTTGTTAGTTGGTATTTCTAACCTCCTTAACAAAGGAACTTTGTTAATTTTAGCTACTCAGGGAATAATCCCCATTTTAGTCTTCTTATCTAAAAACAATATTGTTAAACACAGAAATTATATTATTAATATTTTATTATTACTGTTACTATTTTAATTTTTAATTAAATTTGACGACATGTTTCACTCATCCCTGTGTTCAGCATTGTATTGTGAATCCCACAGCTTCCCTCTCAGTTTATTTTACTTTGGACTGAAATACAATCTATATTTATCACATTTTTTTATTTTCTGTATTTTCTGATGCTTTGGCATTTTGGGGCCTTGCTGGACCCTGGAGGGACTGCCCCTCCCAGGGCCAGCCCATTCCTCGAGAGGGTAGACAGCTCCCCTGAGAGCACGTCTTCCCCATGTGACCCAACCAGGCAGAGCCCGTACGCTCAGCCACCTGCTCCGGTCACCCCAGGGTCCGGCGCCAGACAACTCGGGACAGCCCTGGTCCCGGTCACGTTAAAAGCCTGCTGAACTTACTCAAGCGAGCCAGTCCCAGCCTGTTCACCCTCCCTTGTCCTTTTCTTCCCAAGGAAACCGTAATAAAAACGCTCCTCCCTCCATTTCCCTCTCGCTCCCTCTGCTCCCGACCAACCCTGGGCTTGCCGAGCGTGTGTGGCCCTGCCTGGCGTGACTTGCCTCCCGTGCCTGGGGGGCCGTGAGATGAACAAACCTCTGCCTTTAGACAATCATTTGGGTATCTACGTGTCTTACCGTGCCCGATTAAAACAAATCCCAGTTAACAAGCCATTTCTTTAGTGGGAATCTGTAGAAGGTGTACCCTCTTAGTCTTTTAGGTATAAAAATCGTAAATGGTAGTTTATCTGGCATAAAATTCCAACTTGACAGTTGTTTATCCTCAGCCCTTTTGAAGATATGACTCCGTTGTGTTGGCTCTCATTTTTGCTGATGAAAAGTCTTCCCTCAGTCTAATTGCTGCTCTATTAGCAACTTGTTTTTCCTTTCTGGTACCTTTTAACATTTTCTTTTTACCCTTAACGTTCTACAGTTTTGTTACAATTTCTCTATGGGTAGATTTATCTTTCTTTATCCTGCTCAGTACCTTGGTGCACTCGGAGAACCCTTTCTGCAATTCTGGAAATTTCTCAGCTATTATCTCCTCAAATGTGTGTGTGGGGGGGGTTTGTTTGTTTTTTTCTATTTTCTCCATTCCCTATTAGATAGATAATCCCTATTAGATAGATGTTAGAATGTCTCTAAGTAGATTTCAGGTCTCATAACTGCTTTTTCAAATATATCTTTTAATGTCTGTGTCTCTGTACCTTGTGTCATGAGTGAATTCCCCAGGACTATCTTCCAATTTCATGATGTTCTCTTCAACTATTTTCTCTTTTTTTTGAGACAGAGTCTCACTCTCTTGCCTGGGCTAGAGTGCCACGGCATCAGCCTAGCTCACAGCCACCTCAAACTCCTGGGCTCAAGTGATCCTCCTGCCTCAGCCTCCCAGGTAGCTGGGACTACAGGTACGTACCACCATGTCCGGCTAATTTTTTTCTATTTTTAGTTGTTTGGCCAATTTCTTTGTATTTTTAGTAGAGATGGGGTCTTGCTCATGCTCAGGCTGGTCTCGAATTCCTGAGCTCAAGCGATCCTCCTGCCTCGGCCTCCCAGAGTGCTAGGAATACAGGTGTGAGCCACCGCGCCCGGCCCCTCAACTATTTTCTATCTAGAATTTGTACTATCTAGTGAGTTTTTTAAAAATTTCAATGGCTATACTTTTCTAAGATTTCTAAATTGTTTATATATACTTGATATTTCATTGTGGTATGCATTCTTCATTTCTGCCTGTGTAAAAGTATTTTATTTTATTTTTCATATGATTTTAAGAACTGCTTTGAGTAGCTTACAATAATTTTGAAGTCTTTGTCAGACTGTCTTATAAACCTAATTGTATCTGGAGTGAATCTGTGTTCCCATCGTTGATTTATCGGCTGTCCTTTCTAGTATTTACGTTCTCCCTTGTATTTGGCGATACTGATTTGTTGGCTTATTTTGCGTAGGATATTTTAGGCCTTTTATTTTGTTCCAGTTTGTTCTCTTCTCTCTTCTGCCTCGTCTATCAGTTCTTTATTTCTGTGGCTGTCTTCACGAAGCCACATCTAATCCCATCTAGGACTATGCATCGTAATGGGATTTTACAGATCCTGTTCCGTGGGGATGCCAGAGAGATCCTCCTGGGCCCAGGTGAGAAGCCAGCAGGGGGCCTGAATTAATTTAGGTTCTTTATCCAGCCTCCCCTTTAGGTCCAGAGGCTCAGGAGTCTGGTGTTCCAGGTGTTGGGTCAGGGTTTGTTTCAGCCATATTTCCCGACCCGCAGCCCCACGTCCTAACCCCTGACTGTCAGCAGAGACGAGTCCTCTGTCTCACGTGGGATGTTTTTTACTGCTGTTACCCTGTACAAGCAAACTCCCAGTCTCCTTCCCTGCCCTGGCACCAGGGCTCAGGAACCTGTGCCTTCTGTACCATCTCCTACACTGCACTTCTGTCCTGTGTCTGGCTCCAGAGACAGTCATCTTTTTTGGAACTGACTGTATCTTAGACTGCTCTCTTTTAAAAGTTTTTCTGTCACTGTTGTATATTTGGAGCAGAGGAGTGTGCTGAAGTAGGAAGGACGTGTTTGAATTCTTTCACTGCAAGTTGCAGAAATGACTGCTGGAATTTGCACGGAGGAAGATCGGGAAGCAGCTTGTGGGCCGGAGGGAGATGTGATCAGGAGAGATCCGAGGATCTGAGCAGCAGGAGCTTGTGGAGAGCCTGGGCCATGCCCTGTTCCCAAAATGATTCCTAGATTTCTAATCACTTTCAGTCATTTCGTCACTACCCTTAAGTGTCAGGTTCTAGGAAAGGATATCTGATTGACATTTCTTGGGCCATCTATATCTTTCTTGGGGTCATTTGATGGACAGTTTACCCAAGACCGACCGTGAGCAATGAATGGAGGAGGAGCCCTCAAATAGAACTGGGATGTGCTTACCAGAAGAAGGGGATACGGGTGTTGGGCATTACCATGGTGGATGCCCATTCTACTTTGCCACTGGGCAGGTGTGAGAACAATAATAACAGCTGATGTTTATCTAGTGCTTTGAAGTCCTTACTGGGTGTCAGCCGCTGCTCCTGGTCCCTTCTGCCTAATATCACCTCTAATCCTCACTGTGCCGCGGGGGGGCATGTCTTACTTTCATGCTACTGATTAAGATGGTGAGGCTCAGATGAGTGAGTTCTAGACTCCTTATGCCGAACCCCTGAGCCACGCTGCCTCGGCACTCAGGTGCTTTGTCGTAAGGGTGTTGTGAGAAAAAGTGAGTGAGGGTGTGGCCGACGCACTCCCAGGCCGCGGTGGGGGCCCAGGGCCATCCACGCTGGGCAGTGTGGATGTGACCGAGCCTCGCCAGGTTTTCTCCATATGTGGGGGCAGGAGGGAATGTTTTCTGAAAATTTGGGGGCCAGGGTGGAACCCTATTGCAAATTATCTCCCGGCACACGCGGTCTGTCACCTCTCGTTCCAGCTGAGGTGCGAAATGAAAATGCCCTGCAGTCATTTTCTTCTCAGAACTGCTGACCCCAGAAAGGCCAAAGAAAACAGAAGCTTTATTGCCGATGATCCTAAAAGGCATGTTTTTCCTGATGGGAAAAACAATATGTGTTTTTTGAGTAAAAATGAGAAAGTCCAGGAAAAAAAATAAACAACATAATCATCGCTAACACTAACATTTCCTGACGGCGTAACCTCGCCAGTGGGCTCTGCTCTTTATATGCTTTCATTTTGTCCTTGTAACGGTCCCAGGAAGGAGGTGCTGTTGCCACCCCCATTTTCTAGGTGAGAAAACTGAGAACTGAGAGGCTAAGTTCCAGCATCGCCGACAGCGAGGGGAGCTGGCTCTGAATCTCCACCCGGAACTGTGCATGTCGTGTGGCCGACAAGGAGGACAGCAGTGTCTCCTTTTCCCACGCCGCGGTTCCACCCCGTGACACCCGCTTCCGTGTGAGCCACAGTCGGGGCATCTTCCCAAACATACCCGTGCCCGAGACTATTTCGTTCAGTAAAGGGATCTGGGGCATTCTTTTGCTGGGCTCTTACCACCTGTAGAATTGTGTGCTTTGAACGACCCGGTGGCCACCCATGCTGGTGAGTCTCCACACGGGGACAGGCCTTAACTCCTGAAACGTGCAAGTCTAGCTGTCTGGGAAACACCAACAGTCCCTGCAACAGCCTGAACAGCATATTGGGAAATGGGGCAGTTTTTCCAAGCGTTTCACAGCACGGTTGTTTTTCAGGACGAGCTCCATCTACGACATGTATTCTGTACCTTCGCCAAAAGCCCTAACATGTTCTAGTGCCTTCCCAGGCCTCAGACGCGAATCTGACTGTTACATCTTAGCCACTTCTGCTGTTATTTCCCTCATCCATCCGCAGTCTGCTCGCCCATACTGTCCTCTCAGCCTAACCCGGGTGGCGCAAACCTGGGTTCGAGCCCTGGCTCTGCTCCCAGCCAACCCTGGGGCCATGGGCAAGCTACTTCGCTCCCTGAAACACAGTTTTTAAAAATATGGATAGCAAGGCTTGCTAGCTCACAGGTTGCTGAGAGCTCATGAACATACATGAAGAGCATGCCATGGGTTCCTCGCTCAAAATAGGTAGCGGGGTGAAGCTTCCAGAACTGTGGTCTACGTTTGCCTGGAATCAAGACAAGGGGATAAGTTAGCTGCCTGATGAGAAAACAGGAAAGCGTTCACTTCTGGGCAGTGGGAGGGGGCAGAGCCCCCAGGGAACGGGGAGAAAGAGGGAGGGGCTGGGCTGCGTGAGACAGAGAAGAGCCTCAGGGTGCCCGAGTGAGAGGAGCTAACGCAGTTGGCTGCGGGCGCGTGGGCGATTCAAGTCCCAGCCTGGAGCAGGATGTGCCAGGAGCTTTGGGGAGCTGCCTGGCCGCTGCGTGAGAGGTGGCCGAGGCTCCCCAGCTGCTCTGAGCAGTGGCGATTTAATCTTGCCGAGCACCCACTGTTGAGTTTGGTGGCTGATAGAGCAAAAAGCATTTTGGTTCCAAGCGATAGGAAGTGTAACTCGCACTGGCCTCAGAGAAATCAATCACTGTGGCCCGGCTGACGCTGTGCTCTGACCGTGTGGACGTGAGTTCCAGCTGCGGCAGAGCAGGGCAAGGAGGGTCAGGTGACCATGTAGCCTGAGTGGGGAGAAGTGAATCCTGTAGACAATAGGATCGTTACTGGAAAAAGTGGCAGGAAGGCCGCAGAAGGCAACAGCCACTGTCCACCACAGTGGCCAAAGGAGAGAGTCCAGTCTTCCCTGTCCAAAGTCACAGGGCTCTGCCAGCCGCCGCACAGAAGGAGGCTGTTCTCTCCAGCAGATCCCCAAAGGGAGCCGCCCAGAGTGTCAGCGGCAGTTGGTACTAAGCGCTGTTCCCAGTGCGCCTCAGCAAGCGTGATGCCGCTGTCCCTTCGGGCGGTGCGGGCTGCTGTCGCCCAGCAGGACGGGATGTGGGCCGCCTGCCTTCTGCTGCCGACCGCGTGTGTGCTGAGGGTTTGCTGTGACGAGGAGCTCTATGGCCCTCTCAAGAGACAGACACACATGGACGCCAGCTGCCAGGCATTCATGCAGGGGCTGCAGAGGACTGGAGGAGGGAGCCCGTCGTTCGGGGGGAGAAGGGCTAGGAGGAAGGACGCTGCCCAGAGGAGCGTTTGAGCTGGGCGGATTCACCAGGCGAAGGAGGGGTGACGGAGGGCCAAGGCTTGTGAGCGTGAAGGGCCTGGCTGGTCCCCTGGGCTGTGGGTGGGCGGCGGCCCCGGGAGAGGCGAGTGAGGCCCAGATCAGGTAGGGTCTGTACACCCAGCCGAAGAGTTTAGTCTTTATCCTGAAGCCACTTGGGGGGGTCTCAGTCAACGTTGATAGCTGTGGGCAACAGAGCTGACTCTGGCTGAGGAAGGCTAAAACGGAATTGTTTGAAAGGAAACCACGGAGCTCAAAGAATTGTCTGGAAGGCTGGAGGACCAGGCTGGATGAGATACCGGAACAAGGAGAGGCTCTGAAGCCAGAGGTAGCCCCAGTCACACCACAAAGCCGGGCCTGGTAGGAGCCATGGTCTTGGCTGCTGGGGCCAGAAATGACAGCTTGTACCACAAAGCTTGCTGGATGTCGGATGTCGTGGCTGCCCCCGGAAGCCGGTGTAGCTGCCGCTGCCGGAGCCACAGCACACTTCCTCTGACCTCTCAGCATCCTCGTGGCATGGATACCAGAGTCAGGGTCTGGGGCAGGTGCATCCGACTGACCAGGTGTGGGCTACTCTACTCTACCAAGGCTCACAGTGTGGGGAGGTCCCAGGCATGACACGACCACGGAAAGCTATTATAAAACCACAGCTGCACGGGCAAGGAAGGAACGGGGCAGGTAGGAGCTTACTTCAGAAAGGTTACTTTAGCAGAGTGGTTTGCAGGAGACGATGGAGACAGTAACGGGGTGGGGATCCAGTGAAATGGCGTAGGCGAGAGATGTGGACACCCCAAGCCAGATGGAGGCTCCGCCATTGTGGAGGGAAGGGCAGATCAGTGCATGTCAGAAGTCAAAGCAAGAGAAGGTGGCAAAGGAGCAACTGTGGCTGTCCCCAGGTTTCCAAACGGAGTACGTAGGTCGCTGATCAGAACGTTAATTCATACGGGAATGCCGTTGTAGAGATGGAGTTGGGGAGAAGATGTGTTGGGTTTATCACAGGTTGTCTGTCGGCCGTCCGGTTGGAGACTTGGCTACTCAGTGTCTGTTCTCCCTTATTCTGGAAACAGATCCACCACTTTCCCTTTAGGAAAAATGTAAAGAGTTAAAAATATAATAAGGCCTCTGGGTTGTTTTTTTGTTTGTTTGTTTGTTTTTTTCATTTCTAAAGAAAATCACTGAGATACTATTACATGTTTTGGAAGCATTTTCAAAACCAGGGAAGACAGATGTCTCCCTGAGGACAGTTCCCAAGCAGCACGCACTATGCAAAGGCCTTGCGGGCCCAGCCTCAGTGCTTCTCCACCGCTTGCTTCAGAGAGGACTGTAATCAACACGTTGTTTCGGATACTTTTCCATTATGAATTGGGTATTTAACTCATTTAACCCATTTCCCCAGTGACGCTGAATCCCTAATGAATATCTAAATGACTGGAACATTTTAACGGCAAGAATCATTCACGTCTTGGAGCCTGATCACCAGCTGCTCTGAATCTCCTTTGGTGTTATTTAGGCTCTATTTTAAATTCTGGTGAAATTTAAAATTTTTTGCATGAATCTGGTTTATCTTATATGGACACTGCAGCTGGATTGTCCCTGTCATTCATTATTGTTGAAGTAGACTCCCAGAAGGTCAGTTTAGGGAAAATTACAAAGATAGCTTGAGTCCTATTCCAGCACCGAGAAGGGACAGGGTGGGCCAGCTGCGCCTTGGGGCTCCCCTGCACCTGGGCTCTGCTCCCTCGTCGAGTCCCTCACCTCCACTGAGACCCAGTTTCCCCACCGGTTAAATGGAGAAACACTGTGGAGGGCCGTGCGAGGCTCTCGTGAGGATCCGATGACATGAGCTACATGAGGAGATCAGATCTATGTACAGCAGATACCCAGGGCTTGCTAACTGATAGATACCAGGAGAAGAGCTCAGTCCTTCCCTTTTATTATTTTTTATTGTATACTGAGAAAGTAGCATGTGCTCATTGTAAAAAATTCAAACAACATAGATGTACAGTCAAGAGGAATGTTTCCCTCCGGTTCTCCTACCTACTCACCTTGCTGGCAGGTAACCCTGGGCAAGAATATTCTTCCTGGCCTATTTTTGCTTGTGCAAATGTGCATACACACACTACACACACACCAGAAAACTGGTTATGCATATGTGAATGGACATCTTTGCAAAACCAGTGCATACAGATAGATGTAGACGTTATCTCATTGCTTTTAAAATTGTTCAGATAGTTTGGAGGGAGGAGGTGATTGACCTATTTTGGTAACTGAGGTAAAATCCACTCACATGCAATTCACCCATTTTGAGTGCACGTTCCATGTATTTTGATATGTTCATGGACTTGTACAAACACCACTGCAATCAATTATAGGGTGCTTCCATCATGTTAAAAAAAAAAACAGCTTATCCTTTAACTATGACCTCTCAGTCCGCCTTCTTCCAGCCCTATGTAGCCACTAATCCACTTTCTGTGCACATTTGCCCATCTGGATATTTCATATGAATGGCCACCTATTATACATGATCTTCCTTTACTTAGCATGATGTATTCAAGGTTCATCCATGTTGTAGCATGTATCAATACTTCATTCTTTTTATAATGGGATAATATTCCATTAGATGGATATGCTACCTTTCGTTTCTCCATTTATCAGTTGATGAACATTTGGATTATTTCCAACTTTTGGCTATTATAAATAAATGCTGCTATAAACATTTGTGTCAACATATGTTTTCATTTCTCTTGGGTGTATACCTTGAAATAGAATTGCTAGGTGAGAGGGTAACTCTTATGTTTTACTCTTTCTAGGAGCTGCCACATTGTTTTCTAAAGCAGCTACTCATTTTACATACCCACCAGCAATGTATGAGGCTCTGTTTCTTTACATGCCCACCAACACTCGTTGGCTTTTTGATAAAAACCATCCTAATGGGTGTGAAATCATATGTTATTATGGGTTTAATTTGCATTTTCCTGCTGACTGGTGACACTAAGCATCTTTTCATGTGTTTGTTACCTATTTGTATATCTTCTTTGGAGAATTTAGATTCATTGCCTCTCTTTAACTTGTTCTTTTTTTCATCTTTTTCTTATTGAATTGCAAGAGTTCTTTTTTTTTGTTTTTTCTGAGACAGAGTCTTACTCTGTTGCCCTGGCTATAGTGAGTGCCGTGGCGTCAGCCTAGCTCACAGCAACCTCAAACTCCTGGGCTCAAGTGATCCTCCTGCCTCAGCCTCCCCAGTGGCTGGGACTACAGGCATGCGCCACCGTGCCCGGCTAATTTTCACTATATATTTTTAGTTGTCCAGCCAATTTCTTTCTATTTTTAGTACAGACAGGGTCTCGCTCTTGCTCAGGCTGGTCTCGAACTCCTGAGCTCAAACAATCCTCCCGTCTCGGCCTCCCAGAGTGCTGGGATTATGGGTGTGAGCCACCACGCTCAACCTGTAAGAGTTCTTAATATATTCTAGATACAAGTACTTTATCAGACATGATTTGCAAAAAATTTCTCTCATTTTGTGGGTTGCCTTTTCACTTTCTTGATGGTGTCCTTTGAAAGACAAAAGTTTTTAATTTTGATGATATCCAATTTATCTATTTTTGTAGTTATTGCCTGTGTTTTGGTGTGATATCTAAGAAATCGTTATTAAATATAAGGTGATGAAGATTTACCTCCAGGCTTTCTTCTAAGAATTTTATAATTTTGGCTCTTACATTTAGGTCTCTGATCCGTTTTGAGTTAATTGTTTAGGTGCTGTGAGGGAGGGTCCAGGTTCATTCTGTCGCACGGGCTGTCTGGTTGTCCCGGTACCCTTTCTTGAGGCAAGTGACTTTTGGATCTTTCTCCAAAGACCGAATTCTCTCATTAGTTCAAACAGTGTTTTGGTTGATTCTACGCTAGGGTCTGGTTTGTCTGTTAGTCTAAACCTGACTGCTTTATTTTTTAAAACATTGTTTTTGAATAAATGATATGAAATACACGGATTTTAAAAGGCAGAAAGGGTGTGTAGTGAAAAGGTCTCCCGCTCACTGCTGTCCCTCCGCAGCCCCAGGCCCCTCTCTCCGGAGGTAACTGCTTCCTGTTTCTTGGTATTTCACACAGACTCAGCGTGCATACGTATGTTCTTTCTCATTTTTTCATAAATTGTGACGTAGTATATCTACTCCTTGATTTAAGCACTGTCTCCTAGAGATCTTCCACAACAGATTCCCAAAGGTCTCTCTCGTTCTTTTGACCGGACACATAGGACTGGGCATGAGTGAGCCGGGGTCTGTTTGACCGGTCCCTCGTCAGTGGATGTGGACAACTTTCCATCTTTTGTTATTATGAGCCATGCTACAGGACTTTCTTTGTATGTGTAAATGTTTGTATGTGTAGATACATGTAGGATCTTTAGAATAAATCCTTTTAAGGGGAATATATGTTTTAAATTTTTTGACAAATAATCCCAGATTGCTCTGCAGACACTTTGTCGATTTATACTGCCTCTGTCAACGCATGGACGGCTGTCCCCACGTCCCACCAACAGAGTGCTGTCGCAGTGTTTTGATTGTCTTAGTTTCGATTTGCATTGATCTTAATGTGAGTGAGTTTAAACATCCTTTCCTATGTTCAAGGACCATTTATATTTCCACCTCTGTGACTTTTCTCTTCACAAATCCATTTTTTCATCAGGCTGTTAGTCTTTTTCTTATTGATTTGTGGGAGCTCTATATAGATTAAAGGTATGAGTTGAAAATGCTTTACCCCACATATATTTTAATTTTTAACTTTTGATGTTATTTGCTTTTTTTAAAAAAATATGTTTATTCTTATGAAGTTGAATTTATCCGTTTGGTCTTCTATGCCTTTGGGTTTTGAATCATGTTTAGAAAGGTCTTCTTCACTCTAAGTTTATAAAAAATTTCAAGTTTGTGATTTTATTATTACATCTGGAGTTTATTCTAGGACAAAGATAGGCAGCAATGTAGTTATTCCTCCACATGGTGATCCAATTGCCTTAACGACATTTTAAGAATAATCGCTCTTCCCCACGGATCTGAAAAGCCCTTGATCATATACTACATTCCTCTGTTTGTCAGTTTTTGAATTTCTGTTCTATTTTTAGCTATTATTGTTTATTTATGTTTCAATATAAACTTTATAATTAGTTTGTCTTGTTTTCAAAAAGTCCTGTTGAAATATTTATTGACATAACATTAAATTACAGATTAATCCGGGAGACGATGTTTTATATTGACTCTGCCTATAGTATCGGGGAGGAGAACGGAGGTATGACAAGAAGAACTTCAGAACTGTCTAGAAACGTCCCTGGACCTAAAACACTCAGCTCATCATGAGACCAGGCATCGCGAGCCCTCGGTGGACACCCCGTTTGTGCAGCATGCAGTGCAGCTGCTTGTCACCTCACACTGATCTTCCCGCCTCCTTTGCTAACAAGATGTGCCAGCAGAATGCTGCGGCGTGGCTGAACATCTCCAATTCCTGTCCCTTTGGTCCCTAGGCTTGGCCATGTAAGTAGAGGATCACGTGGGGCTTCTGAGAATTCTTCTTAAAGGGGAGGGAGCAAACCCTTCTCTTGTCCCTTCCTCCTCCCAGCTGCCTGCAATGCACTCCCGGTGGCTGGAGCTCAGGAGCCATGGAGGACCACAGAGCTCCATGCTGAGATGGCAGAGCCGAGAGGCAGGCGAAGTCGGGGTCTCTGGGCACTGAGGAGTGGCCACAGTTCTAGACTTCTGTATTAGTCAGGGTTCTCCAGAGAAACAGAGCCAGTAGGAAATCGATGTCTCTGTCTCTCTGTATCCATATGGAATTGCTCCTGCAATTACGGAAGCTGAGCAGCCCCGCTCTCTGCTGTCTGCAAGCTGGAGAACCAGGAGAGCTGGCCGTGCAGTTCCAGCTCAAGTGCGAGAGAAGACCATCGTCGCGGCTTTACAGCAGTCGGGCAAGCAAGCGAATTCTCCCTTATGCTGCCTTTTGCTCTATTCACGTCTCCAGTGGATTGGGTGGCCACCTGCTTAACTCAGTGCACTGATTCAAATGTTAATCTCATCCAGAAACAGCCTCTCAGAAACACCCCGAATGCTGCTTGACCAGGTGTCTGGGCACTCCGTTGCCCAGCTGAGTTGATACATAAGTTAACCATTACGACTTCCCACTGCTAACCGGTGTCAGCCATGGTCGTTTTGGATTTTTCTTCAACATGCTGCTGAATTTGGTCCACTCATCCAGAGCACAAGGCAAAGGGAAGAGAGCGTCTTCATCCACAAGCGCGTCACGCAGAGGCTGCGGTCACCAGCAAGCCAGCACGCTCAGCTGTGATGCCGCAGCGGGAGGCCTGTGAGGTCTAGGCGGAGCTGCACGGGTGCGGATGGGGCGGGGAGCGCCTCCAGGAGGGCCGGACAGCTGAGCAGTGGCTCGAAGGCCGGGTGAGATTTTGTCGAGCAGGGAGCACAGCATGGGCGATCTAGGAAGAGGAAGCTGCAGGAGAAAGGGGGAGAAAAGAAAAGGCCGCGGTTTACTTAAGAGGAACTGTGAGAAACTTGGGGGAACCAGATTGTATGTGTGTAAAGTCTAGGTCAGTGGCTGGACTTAAAAGGTATGAAAAACCATAATGAATTGGGGAATAACTTGTAGCACAACAGTCACAGCAGTTCAGAAATATGCGTCTAAGTCTAAAATAAAAGTTAACGGGGAAAGAAGCACTCTGTACAAAACTTACGGCTGTGCTTCTCAGCCTGGCTTTCCCCATTCGACACAGGCTCACGTCAGTGACGGTTCGGTTAGCCGCAGGCTCTCTCCCTGGGTGAGCATATCCGTCTCCATTGAACGCGTCTGCAGATGGAACAGCGGAAACCTGTTCGAGGGCAGGGGGAGCTGTCCCTGCCCTCTCCCAACTCCCCTCCTGTCTCCCAAGAATCGCTGCTGACCGCTGCCCTTCGCCGGAGCACACCGATTCTGCAAAATGAGGAGAGCCTGTGTTGCTTTTTCTTTTTCTTTCTTTCTTTCTTTTTTTTTTTGTCTCTCAGTGTCGCCCAGGGTAGAGCGCAGTGGTGTGATTATAGCTCACAGCAACCACAAACTCCTGGGCTGAAACGATCCTCCTGCCTCAGCCTCCCGAGTAGCTGGGATTACAGGCATGTACCACCACATCCAGCTAATTTTTCTATTTTTTTTTTTCGTAGAGATGGGGTCTTGCTGTTGCCCAGGCTGGTCTTGAACTCCTGGGCTCAAACGATCCTCCTGCCTCAGCCTCCCAAAGTGCTGGGATTACAGGCGTGAGCCACTGCACCTGGCCTGTACTGCTTTTTATTCAAAATAAAAGACCTACCCCCATGTCAATGTGGATTTTGATAAACAGATATGTATAAAAAGGAAAATAATTTTTATATGTATAACCCAAATGCTGCCTGGCTCTTCTTGGTTCAGGGGTACAAGTGACAGGTTAGCAATAAAATCCGAAATTTGCTCCAGAAGAGTCCTCCTGCATGATCGAATCTACATGCTCCAAAGTGCCCGTTTTCTGGACAGGAGTGACGGGGGGCTGTGTTCCCCAGTGGTCTCCCTCACTGTCCTGGGCTCTGGGAATCCACACTGCCTGCACTCACCTCCAGTAGGTTCCAGGGTCACTGGCTTTGACAGCCACAGCTGCTGCTCTGTTTACCTTGGGAACATATTCCTCTGGCCCTTCCCTCTACCACAAGAGCAGACGCAGACCTAGCAGAAGAGCAGGCCTCTGCACATCACGGTTCAGACGTCTGCAGCTGTTAGTAAGAGCTGGCTGGAGCTCAGGGGTAAGTGGCCATGTTCATGGGGTACCTGCCATAGGATATTTGCCAGCCTAAACCCCAACCTACCTCTGTGCTCTGGGGAACAAGTCTCCCACCCCCTCCCCCCAGGAGTATTTCCAAGCCCTTCAAGGCTTCCTGGAATCCAGGCCCAAGAGCATGAGGTCGGGAGGGAAGAGACATCCTGTTTCACCTGTCTAGGGATGGCCTTCCTTGCTCTTCCTGGGATGCCTGGCAGAGGGCAGCTCCACTCCCCTGGGGCAAAGTGCCCACCTCTTCCTACAAGGACATGGTCTTGCCCTGATACCCTGATGACACTTCTCTCAGAGGGCAAGGGTCTACATGCATCAGAACCACGTGGAACACATGTAAATAATTAAGATTCCTGAGTCCCATCTCGGACTCATTAAATCAGAACACGGGAATGGGACCCAGAATCTGCCGGCAGAGACAGCAATGCCCGTGCATTCCTTGGAGTCAGAAGCTTTGGTCTTAAACATTACACATGGGGACCTCAGGGGTACGGTCTGCACCGAGCTTTCCCTGACTTGTTAATCCCATGTGAAGAGCAGGTGGGATTTACCAATCTCCTTAGTCTGCAGGGTCTCGGCTCTCGAGCTCCCCCAAACAGCCACTCAAACAGGGACACACATGTTCACGAAGGTCCGTGTCCAAGCAGACAAATGTTGTCTAACACCTCGCTCGGAGGCTTTTCCCATCAGGCAACCCGACCTGGGGGAGGCAGCCCTGCCTGCATCTGGGGCCCCTTGTACCCGAGCAACACGGGAACAATAAGGCTTTTCAAAGTCTTGGCTTCTCAAATGTCTGTTTCAGAGATCTGCAAACAGAGGCTTTGCTTTTTCATTTGCATAACCAAATGCTTGGGTCAAGTGGTTTCACTGGAACAAAGAGCAGTCTACACCCACCACGCTGGGGGGGAGGCCATGGGCCTCCCCGGAAGGGTGACGGTGGAACTTAAGGGGAAGGTTGCACCCAGACCAAGAGAGCCGTCCCAGGAAACAGGAGCAAGTGATCAGCACACTAACGGACCACAAATGCGGTTGTTTTGTTTTTTAGTTGACACTGTGGTTTTTTATTTTTATTTTTTTTAACTGAGCCATCAAAATAAAGAGCTCAATTTTAAAAAAAGAGAAATGGTTAATCATGCCACTTTATTGGGCTATTTTAAAAATGTATTTCAATAAAGTTTTACTGCTGACTAACAAACAAAACTGAGCCAACATTTTCAAACCAGAAGTTTCAGGCCGGTGTGGTGCCTCACGCCTATAACCCCAGCACTTTGGGAGGCCGAGGCAAGGGGGTTGCTTGAGGCCAGGAGTTCAAGACCAGCCTGGAGACCACCCCACCCCCAGTCTCTAAAAATAAAAAATAAAAAAATTAGCCCGGGCACGGTGGCATGTGTCTGTAGTCCCAGCTACTCGGAGGCTGAGGCAGGAGGATCCTTGAGCCAGGAACTTCAGGCTGCAGTGAGCTATGATCACACTACTACACTCTAGCCTGGGTGACAGATTGAGATCCTGTCTCTGAAAACAAAAAAGTTTCAAATAAAAATCCAGATTTCCAGCTTCTCTGGAAAAATTCAGAAGAGCGATACCGGCAGACCTGCCTTCTGCACAGCGACAGTGTCACGGAGCTGCATGGCGGCCACCGCTGTAATCCTGGTGCCTGCTGCCCACGCTCCCCCACGAAGCAGCACCCCCCCACTCGCGAAGCTGCCTGCCCCGCTGTCCTCTCAACCAGCCTGCTGCCCCTCGGCCTGCTGGCCCCGGACGCTGTGCGCGTGCTCTGGTCTGCACGGGGCAAACCCCAGTCTCCCCTAAACACCTGATCGCACCACTGTCTAATAAGCTCTTTTCCACCAGCCTTCCCAACGTTCAAGCAATTTGGAAAGAATATTTTTTCCATGCCTCATGCCAGAAACCTGGGCTGGCATTTTCTTGTCTTTTACGTGGATTCGGCCAAGTGGTGTGTTTCTCCTGGAAACTTGGCACCATCAGGGCGCCCATTGTCACCTGAGATGTTCTCTCCCGTAGCACTTTAATGCCCACAGAGCCTACGAGCTGGAGGTGCACGTCTGAAGCAGGGGGAATGGAGTATCAAATCCCAGTATTTGTCCGGGACGTGTGTCCAGGGCAGTGGCCTTTGCTACTGAGGGTATAAGGGTCCTTTTAGGATCCTCCCTCTGTCTCCTCACTGCTGAAATGTCTCTGCAACTCCCCTTGGGAACTGATTTTTAACACAGTCCTGTTGTACATGGCCCTTTGCGAAAAGATTGTCAAGGTTTTTAAGGGTAAACCCACCAAGAGAGTACGGTCCCAGGCAGGAGCCCAGGAGGGTTCCCTGAAAATCTATTCTTTTTAAATTTTAAAACTAGACAGAAAAAGCCTGAGATTCCAAATTTTGCTTAAAAACTATTAAGACAGGGCTATGCTACTAATTTTATTCTAAAAAGGATACCTTCTATACATGTTCCAACAGCAATGACATTGATCTGGCATCTTAACAAAACTTAAAATGTGATTTAATTAAGCGATGTTTTAAAAGCACTGAAAGGCACCCGACTGTCTGGCCTGTTGAAGCGCACAGCACTTCTGCCTTTGGTCGGGAGCAAGCGCGTTTCCTGGTTCTCTGCAGGGAGGAATCTGTTCAAGAAGGCAGAAGACGAGGGAGCTGACAGAGGCCGACGAGGGAGCTGACAGAGGCCGACGGGGGCTCATTTCTTCAGACGTTTCCAGCGAGAGTTCTTCCTAATCAGTGACAGAGGAGGGGTGGGCCCCATAGACAGGTGGCCTTATGTCAAAGTCTTGATTTTATTTTAAGTGTGTATTTGAAAAATACTCCTTGCGCACACTCAGGAAGCAAAAATCAACCCAACACAGGAAACATTTACAATGTGGAAGGCAGGATAGCCCGTGGGCCTCCTCCCGCGCCCCACCCCACTCTCCTCTCCAATCCCACGGCCCAGAGGCAACCCCGGTGACTTTTCCCACGAATGCCGATTCAGACATCATTTACCTCTAATCTGAACTGGGACACAGAGCTCCCGGCACAGGCGTCTCAGGTTTTTCTTAGGATCCTGTGCAATCTCGCCTTACCTGCCCTCTAGCTCTGGCCCTGCAGAGGGTAGGAGGGCAGGTCCTGGTGGGCAGGGGCTGCTCTGAAGGCACAATCACAGCCCAGGGCTGGGGGAGGATGTGGAGGAGGGCGAGGGGGCTGCCAGGGGGAGCACTTGGTACCAGGACAACGTCAGGTTTGCAGAGCTGGGGGAGCTGAGGCGTCCACACGGACTGCAGACTGGGAAAGGCAGCAGTTTCAGTTCTCAGCAGAAAAGTTTGGGCAGTGAAAGTAGGAATCACTGCTCAGGGAGGGAGAAATTTCCTGATTCGAGACAGAAAACTCAGATAGTCAACCAATGCTTTAGTCACGTGGGAAAAGGCTCAACATAAAATGTTAAGTTAAAAAAGGGAGAAAATTGTGTACAGATAATGTGACCCCAAATGCGTGAAGTCGGTTTCTGTATATGTCTCTCTCTTTACGAATATTTAGACAGAAATAAAAGAAACTCAAACTGAAATATATCAAAATGTAATTAAATTTGTTCTTTACCATTACCTTATTATTTCATTTTTCTTTAATGAAAATCGATTTCTCTTGCAATAAAATGTTTATATTGAAACAAAGAACGCTACATCTGCAGTGACTTAAGCTGGTTGGTCTTTGACAGAAAGAGACTAAATCTAGGGTGACTAAAGGCATGTGAAAACCAGCATCGGACACTGGGAGGAAGGACTTTCTTGAGCCTCAGTTTCTCAGTAAGGAGATGATTAAATATTTCCAAAGAGTTCCTCGTGATCCAAAATTTCCAAATCAACTCTGACAAGTGAAGCTTGGGCCGGGGTTTTAAAATTATATCCTCTATTTCTTCACGTGCGAGAGAACTTGTGCAAGTGCTTTCATCCTGCCGGGGTCGGCCTTTGAGGTTCTGGGGCCGGCGGGTTTGAGGACTGTCCGGGGCCAGGCGAGGCTGCAAGGGTGCGAGGGGTGCGCTCGGAGCCACCCTCGGCTCTCGGCTCTGGGCAGGCTCTGGAAGCCCTGCCTTTGCACCGCACGTTCCCAGGGCCCCAGAGGCTTCCGCTAGGGAATCCGGCTTTCTTCCAAAAGGCACAAGGCCTTCTTATCACAACCTCACATTTAGCGTCGTCAGGTAAGTACCTGCATGTCTCTCCCTCCTTTACTCTGCGGTTGAGAACATATACTGCAGTTCGGCGCACAGGACCTGAAGGATAAAGAACACTGCTTTGACATGACTGATTTTTACACTGACTGAAGCTAAAGTCCTCTTTAACTCTACTGGACTCTGTTCTCCTCCAAAGGCACGGCGGAGCCGTTCCATGTTCTGCCCAGGACTCCGTCGCGTCCTCCTTAGAACATCCTGTCGGACAGGCTAATGCAAGAGAAGGCAGGTCATTCTCTTGCTTTAAATGAGAATAACCAAAGATTTTATTTCAGCTAATTTTACATTAGCAATTTTAAATTTATTCCATCAGGAGCCAGAAATAAGTTTGTAGGAATAGCCAGGTTTCCAAATATTGACATTAACTTTGGGTTTGCACACTGCAAGGCCTCTAGTCCACACCCCAACCGCCCCCCCAGCCCCTCTCTAATCTTCCCTAGCTCTTCACTTACTATCGAATGGCTTCTCAAAGGCTTCTGGCAACTATGTGTTATTAGTAAGGGAGAGCACCTTGTTATTAGATTGCATTTTATTATTTCCTTCAGCTCGGTGCGTACCTAATATTGGAGGGCTCTCCCTATGGGTTGGGATTGAGAGATGCCGCAAATGATGTGGTTTTATTATTTCTGGGCCCCCACGCAGCCAGGTGAGAAAGCTAATGCTGTGTAAGCTGATGGACAGGCGGGCACCGCCCTGTTCTGACCGGTAGAGCCCAGCGCCCGTGCCCCAGCAGGGCCACTTCTGCGGCATCACAGAAAGGTTGGGGGCAGCTGCCGTTGCGCCCACTTGAGGCGCCTGTTGTGCGAGGAGATCAGTAGGCATTCAGCACGGCTATCCTGGCCTTTTCACACAGTGGGTCTAATTTTCCATCGCCTCCTAGGGAAATAGATAGAATTTTCTTTTAGCCAGCTTTATATACAACGTAATGTCCTATTAGATACATACACAGCTTCCGCCCCCAGTGCATTTTCAAAGGCCACAGGCATGCAAAATGTTAACTAGCCACTGATACAAGAGTATTAGTGGATTGCAAAAGCTTTTACTTCTGAGCACAGGGAGGCACGCACGGTGCCAGACTGCCAGGCCAGAAAGTCTCCAGGGCAAAGAAATCCCCTAGAACATTCTTGATAACGCCATGCCCTGCTGGCATATGGACTCTAATTGTCTTAGTAAGTCTAGATAGAATAAACAAATGGAACAAAAATAGCTTTGGAAAAAAAAAACTCATTATTAAAGTGCAAAAAACCTATTATCCTTAAATTCCATCAGATCACTCGAAGGGCTTAACTTCATTTTCTTTCCTCTTCTGTTCCCAGAGCATCCAGCACTTCCCTTTGTGTAGTTCAGGACACTCTTGTCTGTGCCATAGGGCATAGGGCTTGTAGTATGAATTTAAAACTCAGAAAGAAGCCCAGTTTGAATCCAGACACAACACACCGACCATTTCAACTAGAAATTGAGGGACTCTTCAGAGGAGGCAGAATGCTGGCTGGAAACCTTGCTCAAGGGCTTACCAAACTCCAAGTCCTTGATGTTGCAGCGGAAGACCACCTCTTCATTCACCATGAGTTCTACCACATTCCAGTCTTCTATCTTCTCTAGGATGACCTCGTGCCCATCTCTGGCCAGCACAGCTGCAGAAGACAGAGAAGGAGGGGGCTGACGGGGTCAGGCTTCAGATTACAGGTAGCTGTCGTCATGGATGACAGTAGCGTGTCTGCCCCTGGTTGCTCATGGGTATAACTAACCGCCTTGGCAGGCCCTTGGTGCTGGCCCTGTGCCCTCCCCTTTGATGGGAACCACAGCCAGAGGCCTGACAATTCAGCTTTCCGTTGCTATTTCCCCAGATCCATGTGATCTGCTAAGCAATGAGCTTTCTCTAGGAAAGGGCAACAGGGCTTTCCAGAGGTTGCCGTGCAGGGACTCAGGTGATTAGGCAACTTCTCACCCTGCTGATGGAAATGCAGATTGGTCACCTCTCCAGAGGGCAGTTTGACGTACATACCACAAGCCTCAAAAACCATTCTGATCTTTGGCCCAGGAAATTGCACTTAAAAGAAACCTTCCTAAGGAAAAAAACTAGAAATACAGGCAGGTTTTTGCAATAAGATATTCTTTCTATATTATTATCAAAGCAAAATACTGGGAACAACTTACATGTCCAATAATAAGAAAATGGTATGTCCATATAATGAGATTTTATTTGGACATTTAAAAAATGTTTAGGTTTTTTATATTTCAAGTTTTTAATACTTTAAGCAAAAATACTGATAAGCAAATACTTTAATACTTTAATACTTTAAGCAAAAATACTGATAAGCAAATATACAAGATATGAATATGTATAACATATATTAAAATATATATTCAATATTAATTAAAATATGTATGTAAGGAGGAAGAAAATATCACCACAGTGATTATCTCTCTGTAGTAAGATTATATGAAACTTTTCCCTTTTTATTCTTTCAACATTTTCCAGATCGTTTATAATAATCGGAAAAAAGTTTCTTTAAAAAATCTAATGAACTAACTTTTTATGTCCGCATTTTGGTTATCACTTACATTCAGCGGCTCCTTCCCCAGAGATCAGCCGTGGAAAAACAATTAGGTTTAATCTCTGTGGGGAAGCGCAAGGCTATGTGAGTCAGAAGTGGCGAGCACCGGACAGACCAGAGCTCTATTCTCGACAACCAGTTTCTCCCAGTGCCTTGGTGCGTTCGCCCTGTAACACTGACGTTGGAGTGGGCGTGCCCTCCTCCCAGTTTCTGGTAGAAAGTCCCACTCACCCCGAGATACAGACACCAGGGTGGGTGGCTCGTAGCCACCTTTGGCAGTCTTCATAGCTGGTGAGAATTTTGGTTAGGATGGAACGAGAAATCAGGTGGGTGGCATGTTTTTTAAAGTTTTAGCATTTCAATCAGTCTCACTAATTGGACTGGTGAAAAGCAGACCGTTATGTCAGTTAATTGCATTTAATGACAGAGACAATTGCTGTTTCAGAATGTTGGCGTGTCCACTTCATCTTTCAATCAGTTCAAGAACATCCAGCCCCAGCTGTGAACATTTTAATTGCGTGATTTTAATTTCACTTCTGGAAAGGAACTTCAGAAAGAGACTCAGCGAGGATCTCCATTAACAAGATAACGCTCTTTGGGCACCTGGTGGTGGCCCTAATCGACCCGCATCACCTAATGCCTCTCTAAAGGACACCCGCATCTTTTTTGTTGGCGTATTTATGATATTGTATCCTGTTTAAGTGTCTAGTATTAAACGTCTTTGAAGAAGGCACACAGCTTGGGCCGTGACTTGCTTAAATGAAGCAGTCCCGCTGGTCTGGAAGGGCGTTCATCTAGGGGGACATAAAGGCAGTCTGCCAGCAGAGATTTCTGGGACCCCACGCCCCTCAGCAGCGCCCCCTTGGGAGGGGAAGCCGTGTCTGTCTGAAGACCCTCCAGGAACTCAGCTTGACAGGAAGGAGGTAGGAACAAAACAGCTTCTCCATTCCCGCCTTCCACCCCTGCCTCTGGGGCGAGGTGCTGGCACAGCTCCTGCTGACACCCAAGGCCAGCACTCAGGCCTCAGGGCCGTGGAGAGGAGGAGGGCTCCGGCACTGCTCCGGGAGGCAAGGAGCAGCCCTGCAGGAGGAGACCCAAGGCGAGCACGGCAGCCCGCCACGGCCCTGCCCGGGGCCCTTCTCACCGAGCCTCACGGGCGCCTGGGTTTGGAGTTTGTTTCACGAGGACAGTGTCACTCGTACACGGCGTTGTGTAGCTCAGAACCAGGATTTGATCCACTCAATGGCCCACTCTGTGGAGTTGGGGGTGCCGGATAATGAGGGTCCACCTCGTCTGTGAGCGGATGAAGGCAACAGGAAGACATCCTCTTACGAGGCCACAGTGCTCCCTGCTCTGCCTTCACGGGTTGGGAGCACGGGCTCTCGGCGTCCCTAAGGGGGTGCGTCTTCCTTGCTGCTCGCGATGCCCAGCCCGGAGCTCCTGGAGCCGCCAGACGGTAACGCAGGCCCACTGAATTAACACTCGGAATGGTGCTGGCACTGCCTGTGACTCCTGCGGACCCCGAGTGACCCGAGTCTGATTCTTATTAAAGCCATAAGCTGCCTCGGAGCCCACGTCATCCGTGCGGCCTCAGCTCCTTCCATCCGCCTGGGATGTGCTGAGCCCAGCCGCGGGGTGGCCAGCGCAGGCTTAAGGGATCAAACGCAGAGAAGCCCCAGAATTCCTGCAGCTCATCCAAATGCCACCTCTCTACATGGAGGACTCATTTTTTCCTATGAGCTGCTATGGGGCTGTCTATTCAAAGAAAGGTCAGATAAATGTACTCCCTGAAACAAAGTCTCTGCAAAGGCAGTGGCTAAACTCCAGCATAAATCAGCCAGAAGCTGTAAGGCCACCCGCAGAACACCCATCTCTTTGTAGTGGCACCTCGTTCTTCAAGGGGGATCTAGATAAACGGAAGGGATGCAGATAAGCCTCCCTCCTCTCAGTGCGGGCGGAATCCTGCCCCATCTGCCAGTGATTTAAACGCTGCTGGTCAGGAAGTCAAGGTGTACAGACAGACCTCTCTCCCTGCTCTACGCAGCACGGAAGCCGAGCCAACCACCATTAATGAAGGCAGCTAATGCCTAGCTAGGGACAGGAAAATGGCACACGGGGTGTCTCAGCTAAATAAGAGTCGATTCAATTTTTAAGACTCGGTTTCAATTCCTTCCGATTCCTTCGAGTGGGTCATTTGGCAGGCTTATGTGCCGCAGGCCAGGAGCAACCACGGCCAGAGAAATTACTTACAGCTCTTTGTTAAGCTTCAGTTTAGCTTCATCAGGACTGAGACTACAGTGGAGACATATTTGCTGAGCTATTATAATTCATGGATCATAAAGAAAGAACAAAAATTTTCAGTTTGCTTAACTTCAGAAAAGATCAGGCATACTTCCAAAGCCAGCAGGGCTTCGGGAAATGATAAAGGGATATGATTTTTAAAGAAATACACAGAATTCAGGTGGAGATTTGTGCAGAGGAGGCCTGCAATCGCACCCCGCTGCTGCGGTGGAGTCAGTGTTGGGTCTGAGGTGTGTGTGGGGGGGTGATGGACAGACCCTCCCTGCCTGGCTGCTAACACCCTGGTCTTGGTAAATGTGAGTTATCGTTCATGGACACACAGAGCTTACTTTACAATTCCACCACCTGCTGACACCGTGCAGTCCTCAAGTCTCCAACCATAAAAACGCTCCCCTTGATCTTCTCAAAATACTCCTTCCCTCCCCTGCTGTGGGAAGAGCCTGCACCCGCTGCCTGTGCTCTTTGCTACTTCGTGTCTACCCACTCCCTTACCCCGGGGGGAGCCTGCAGCCCGCCCTCTGGAGCTGCCCTTCCAGAGGTCAAGAAGCATCCACACATTCGATGCAGCCCCCAGACACCCCCTCGACCCATCTCCTGTCTTGCTTCTTTAACATGCTTTTGCAGGTAAGAAAAAATATGTATATGTTAAACTCTAACACTTTATCAGATTGTAAATGTAATATGGACTCACGACTTTTTAAAAACCTTACAAATTTTAGAAAGGGGCAAAATTTTAAAAGTCACCCCCAGGCTGGGCACGGTGGCTGACGCCTGTAATCCTAGCACTCTGGGAGGCCGCCAGCGTCCTGCCTACCCTGGCTTCCTCCAGAGTCCCACCTCCTGTGGCTCCAACCTTTGGCTTTAGGCAGGTTGATTTCCTTAACTCCTATTTATTGGTGTTTACAACAAGCCAGGCACGGTTCTAGGCACTGGGACCCCGCAGAGAACAGAACAGACCAGACGAGAATCCCTGCCCCGTGGAAGATACAGTCATGCTAGGGGTGGGGGTGGGGCCAGCAACAGGTGAAATGCAGGTTGTGTTAGGTGCTCAGGAGCACCAAGAAGAAATGCGGAGGAGGGACAGGGGCTCAGGCCGAGGGAGGCAGAGCGAAGCACTGACATGTGAGGCGGGTCCTGGAGCAAGGCCTGCTGCAGGCAACCTGTGAGGAATAGCCCAAGGCTGAGAGAGCAGAGTGAAGACCTGTGTGTGCAAAGAGCGTTCCGGAGAGCAACTGCCGAGACCCGGCGGGAGCTGAGTGTTGAGGGCCGGCGGCAGGAGCTGAGCCAGGGGGACAGGGTGAGTGGCTGCGGGAGGGAAGGGGTGAAGGGGGCCATGGGGGGCTCTGGAGGCCATGTGAGCCTTGGTTTCTCCCCCAAGTGGGCTGGGAGCCAGCAGGATGTCCTCGGAGGCACAGGCCACACCGTGACTCAGGCTCACCACGTCGCCTGGCTTTGGCGCTGAGAACAGACCACGGGGCGGTTGTGGGGAGCTCAGTGAGGAGCCGGGGAGCAGCCAGGCAGGAGACGATGGCAGCCGGACAGAAAGATGGAGGGTGGTCAGGAGGGGTGGGAAGGGTTGTTCTAGACGTGCTGTGAGCACGAGCTGACAGGATGTGTTGGCAGACTAAGCGGGGAGCGTAAGGGAAAGGGAAGAGAGAGGTGACAGCGAGGTTTCCTGCCTCAGCGCCTGAAAGCAGACGGCTGCCAGGAGCAGAGCAGGGAAGTGAGCAGAGCTGCTGGTGGGGCCGGTGTTAGGAGTCCCGCCGGGAAATTCTGGCACACTAAGTGTGAGCTGCTACTCAACCAGGCAGTGGCAATGAGAGGTCCCAATTAAAGATATAAATTTGGAAGTCATCAGCATACAGATGTCATTTAAAGTCATAACTACTCCTGACTCAAATCCTGCCTTCATCTGTCTCCTGAACTCCAGAACCTAATCTCTAACCACTGGCTGACTTTTTCTTCCTTCCCTTCCCTTCCCTGCCCTGCCCTACCCTGCCCTGCCCTCTCCTCCCCTCCCTCCCTCACCCCCTCCCCCTTCCTCTCCTTTTCTTTTCTTTTCCTTTCCTTCCTTCCTTCCTTCTTTCTTTTATTCTTTCTTTCTATCTCTCTCTCTCCTTTCTGTCCTTCTTTTTCTTTCTGAGACAGGGCCCCACTTGCCCAGGCTGGAGTGCAGTGGTGTCATCATAGCTCACAGCAACCTCAAACTCCTGGGCTCACGGTCCTGCCTCAGCCTCCCGACTACCTGGGACTGTAGGCACGCCCCACCATGCCCAGCTCATTTTCTATTTTTTGTAGAGACAGGGTCTTGTTCTTGCTCAGGATGGTCTCAAACTCCTAGTCTCAAGAGATTCTCCTGCTTCAGCCTCCCAAAGTGCTGGGATTACAGGTGTGAGCCATCGCGCCGGCCATTAATAATTCTTAACAGCTCATCTCTTCCCCACTTCTCCTCCATAAATCTCTTCCTTTGGAATTGGACTCTGAAAGCACATCCCTGGTCTCATCTTCCTTAGCTCAAGAACCTTTGCTGGCTCCTTGTTGCCAAGGGTGAAACAGGCCAGACTCCCTGTTGCCCACCATCCTCCGACCAGACCCAACTGCTTGCTGCTCCCTAGATGAGCCCCAAGCTGCCCCCTTCCCCCCTTCCCAATGGCCCTTCCTCAGGCATAGTAAGAACTAACGCTGTGGAGACTTGCTGTGTGCAGACATGGTGCTCATTACACGCATTTCCTCATCAGAATCTCTTATCAGTGATGTAGGGGTTCACATTCCCCTTTTACCAACAAGTAAACTTAGGCTCATAAGGGTAAATTACTTGATTTTGACTTTGGCCACAAAGCTACCAAATGGTACGGTCCAATTCAGACCAGGTTGGCTGGACTCAGAGCCCCTGAGCTTAACCTGTGCTCATGCCATCTCCCTGCACCTGTGCCAAGAATGTAGGCAGGAGACAAGCGACCAGGGAGAGGTAAAGCTGACAGAACCTATGGACAAACTAGAGGGGGGTCCCCCAATACTTGTAAGATGTGTATCAGAGCAAAATGTACCTTTATGCATTCTGTTGAATATAATTTTGAGTATGTAAATGAGCTAATGGAACTCCCACGGGCATGCTGCCTGTGGCAGCAGCAAGGAGCATAATTACAAGTGTCTGCAGACGCCAGCGAGATGGCAGGGTAGACAGCTCCAAACTCCCATCCCTTCATAGAAACACTGATAAAACAGCCAGAAACTGCCAGAACCAATTTTGTCAAAACTCTAGAAAACAATCAAGGTCTGCAGCAACCAAGGGAACACTGAATTAGGAAAAGGGAACTTCAAAATGGCGGAAGAGCTCTGTGGAATTTTCCTTTGCCCTCACCCCACCTTCTCCCTGACTCGGCGGCAGACTCAGTGACAGCAGCCCATGCTCCCAGTATGGGACCCTGGTTCTTGATTTCAGAGGAAGCAGAGCAGACCTTATTTGCAAATTCTTGTGTTTTTCTGTTCTAATCCCTCTGGGGGCTTCTGGGAGGACCAAAGCAAGGCACTTGTCTTTGCCTGACTTGGAACCCACACAAGGTGGAAAAGCTGTGGGTGGTGCTCAAAAACATTGTAAGGCAAATGAAAAACTCACAGCTGCCTGGGCAAAAAATTACAGCTGAGACACACAATAGATTTCATAAAGCCTAATAGGAAACCTGGAGAGAGAGTTTCTTTGGGAAATTAGGACATTCAAAAGTACTCATGTATGCTGGGGGATTTAGAAGGCCAGCGAAGGCTTAGAACAGCATGCGTGCTCCGAAAAGACAGTGAAGATCCGATGCTCTCGGCACTGGCTGATCTACAGGCTCCGTGAGAGGAGGAAGCAGAGGCCAACGCAGAACCGTGACCATCCTAAGTGTTACAGGAGTGCCTCTGCGTAGAGCAAATACACAAAGAATGGGAGACATTTTTTTGTTTGGTTTGGTTTTAAAGCTCTTGGCATTCAAGGAAATTTTAGTCAAAACACTGGCTGAGCACAAGCTAATTGGGAATATCAAACTCTCGGGAAGGAGGAAAATCTGATTTCCAGAGATAACACCCTATAATATCTGAATGTCTGGTTTTCAGCAAAAACAATCACAAAGTATATAAACAAGCAGGAAAGTATGGCCCAGTCAAAGAAAACATATTCATTGACAGAAACTCTCTGAGGAAGCTCAGACACTGGGCTTATGTTAAATCAACTATCTTAAATATGCTCAAAGAGCCAAAGGAAACTACACATAAATGACTAAAAGAAACTAAAAAATGATGTATGTACAAAATGAGAATATCAGTAAAGAGATAGCAATTCTAAAAAGGAACTAAGCAAGTTCTGGAGTTGAAAAGTACAATAACTAGAACAAAAACATCACAAGTCAGGTTCAACAGCAGATCTGAGTGAGCAGCAGAAAGAATCAGCGAACTTGAATACAAGACAAAGGAGATTACCCAGTCTGAGGAGCAGAAAGGAAGAAGAACGAAGAAAAATTATCAGAGCCCCAGAAGCCTGTGGAACACTCTCAAGTATAACAACGTATACATAATGGAAGTCCTGGAAGGATAGCAAAGAGAGAAAGGGACAGAAAGAATATTTGAAGAAATCATGACTGAAACTTCCCAAATTTGATCAAAGACATGAAAGTACATATCAAAGAAGCTCAACTAACTCCAAGCAGGATGAACTCAAAGAGATCCACACTAAGACACATTATGACAAATTGTCAGAAGATAAAGACAAAGACAGAATCGTGAAAGCAGTGAGAGAAGTGACTCATCACATACAAGACATATTCAGTAGGTTAACAGCTGATTTCTTATCAGAAGCCATGGAGGCCAGAAGGCAGTGGGATGACATATTTAAATATTTGTTAAAATGTTGAAAGGAAAAAAAACCCTAAAATCTGTGTGTTGGTCAAGAGTTCTCCAGAAAAATGGAACCAATAGGAGATATGTGTGCATGTATATACATATACGTATAGACACACATATGTACATACACAGATGATCCTCAGCTTATTATGTCCTCATACATCCATTTTAAGTTGAAGACACTGTAAGTTGATAATGCATTTAGTATACCTAGCCTACAGAACATCATAGCTTAGCCTAGCATACTCTAAATGTGCTCAAACACTTACGTTAGCTTACAGTTGGGCAAAATCATCTAACACAAAGCCTATTTTATGATAAAGTGCTGAATACCTCATGCGGTTTATTGAATACTGTACTGAAAGTGAAAACCAGAATAGTTGTATGGGTTCTCACCATTAATATACACAGCTGAAATCACCATTATACAGTCAAAAAATCATTAAGTTCAACTATCCAAGTCAGGGACCATATGTGTGTGTGTGTGTGTGTGTGTGTGTGTGTGTGTGTGTGTGTGTGTAGAGAGAGAGAGAGAGAGAGAAAGAGAGAGATTTTAAGGAATTAGC
Source organism: Avahi laniger (assembly GCA_963575035.1). Taxonomy (NCBI): domain Eukaryota; kingdom Metazoa; phylum Chordata; class Mammalia; order Primates; family Indriidae; genus Avahi; species Avahi laniger. The sequence continues at coordinate 10,054 of CAUYSK010029791.1, read as the reverse complement.
TGACTGGTCAGGTTGGAGACACAGGTAGAGTTTCTATGTTGTAGTCTTGAGAATTCCTTTCTTGAGAAACTTCAATATTTCTTGTAGTAAGGTGTTCAACTGACTGGATGAGACCAACTGAAAGACTTTCCCCTAAGATCAGGAAGAAGGCAAGGATGCCCACTCTTGCCACTTCATTCAATATAGTATTGGAAGTACTAGCCAGAGAAATCAGTCAAGAAAAAGAAATAGATGACATCCAAACTGGAAAGAAAGTAGTAAAACCACTTCTATTTGCACATAGCATGATCATATATCCACAAAACTCTAGTTTCCTAAAACAAAAACAACTGTTGGTGCTAATAAATGAGATCAGCAAAGCTGAAGAATACAAAACCAACACACAAGCAGTTGAGTTTCTATGCACTGGCAGTGAATACTCTGAAAAGGTAGTCAAGAAAACAATTCCACTTACAATAGCATCTAAAAGAACAAAACATTTAGGGACAGATTTAAGCAATGAGGTACAAGTCTTGCACACTGAAAACAACAAAATTTCCTAAAAGAAATTAAAGAAGAACTAAATAAATGGGAATATATCCTGTGTGCATGGACTGAAGGACTTAATATTGTTTAGATAACAATACTACCCAAAGAATTACACATATTCAATGCAATCTCTATCACCATCCCAATGGTGTTTTTTGCAAAATGAATTCCCTCAAATTCACAAGGAATTTCATGGGACCCACAATAGTCAATACAGTCTTCAGAAAGACCAAAGTTGGAGGACTCACATTTTCTGATTTCAAAATTTACTATGAAGCTATAATAATCACAACAGTATGGTACTGGCATAAAGATAGACATATAGAACAGTGGAATAGAATTGAGAGCCTAGAAATAAATCTTCACACTGATTAATGTGAATGAATGGCCAATTGATTTTTGATATGCGTGCCAAGACCATTCAATGCGTGAAGAACAGTCTCTTTAACAAATGGTGCTGGGAAAACTGGATATCCACATGAATATCTTTTGAATGAAGTTGGGCCCTTACATTACACTGTAGACAAAAATTAACCCAAAATGGATCAAAGATCGAAATTTAGAAATTATATTTGAAGGATAGCTTCACAAAAAAAATTTTTAGAAATTATAAAACTCTTAGAAGAAAACATGGGGGCAAATCTTTATGATTTTAGATTTGGCAATGGTTTGTTTCTTAAACAGCAAAGCAGGCAACACAAGAAAAAATAGATAAATTGTACTTCATTAAAATTAAAAATTTTGTGCATTAAAAGACACTATCAAGAAAGTGAAAAAATAATTTATGGAATGGGAGAAAATCATTTATTCTGATAAGGTTCTAGTATTCAGAATATATAGCCGAGTGCAGTAGCTTGTGCCTATAATCCCAACTACTCAGGCTTGGGAGGCTGAGGAGGGAGGATCCCCTGATGCCAGGAGTCAGAGACCAGAACACAGCAAGACCCTGTCTCTAAAAGCAAACAAACACAACCAGAATATATATAAAGAACTTTTACAACTTAACAACAGAAAGAAGAACAACCTAATCTAAAAATGGGCAAAGGACCTGAATAGACATTTCTCCAAAGATATACAAATGGCCAATAAGCACATAAAAAGATGCTCAACATCATTGGCTATTAGGGAAATGCAAGTCAAAACCATGAGATGCCATTTTGCACCTACCAGTAATGTTATAATTAAAAAAAAAACCCAGAAAATTGGAATCCTTGTGCATTGCTGGTAGGAATGTAAAATGGTGTTGCTGTTTTGGCAAAACATTTTAGAGGTTCCTCAAAAAGTTAAATATATGACTATATGATTCAGCAATTCTACTCCTTTAAAACACAGTGACTCAAACAGATATTTGTTCTCCAATGTTCTTAATGGCATTATTCACAATAGCCAAACGGTGGAAACAATCCAAGTGTCCATCAACAAACGAATGGATAAACAAAACCTCGTGTGTGTGTGTGTGTGTGTGTGTGTGTGTGTGTTTCTATGTGTGTGTGTGTAGGACTATTACCCAGCCACAAAAAGAGATTAAGTACTAATACGTGCTACAACATGGATGAACCTTGAAAATATTATGCTAACTGAAATAAGCCAGACACAAAAGGACACACATTGTATGATTCTAGTCTCATTAAATACCTATAATGGGCGAATGCATAGAGACAGAAAGCAGAGTAGAGGTTAGCAGGGGCTGGGGCTGGGGGGGTGGAGAGTTACTGCTTGCTGGGTACAGAATTTCTGTTTACGATGGTAACTGGGCTGGTCCCACAACATTGTGAATGTAATTCATGTCCCTGAATTGGACACTGGAAATGGTTAAAATGGGAAATTTTGTTATGTGTATTTTGCCACAATAAAAATAGTAAAAAGAAAAAAAAAAGTAAAGAAATAGCTGAACTGACAGAAAATGTGGGGGTGGGTTGTGGAGGGGAGGAGCTCACGTGCCGTAGGTCTGGGACAAAGAAAAAGAAAGTATCTGCAAAAGTCAAGAGGCTGGGGACAGAAAGAGGAAGCAAGAAGGCTCAGAGATCTCTTGAATGTGGCTGTTTTCCCTCGGCGGGCTAAGACCCTCATTATTTTTTGAGAAAGTGAACATAAACTAAAGGTGAATTATGAGGTGGCGGTGGGTGGGGCTCCTCCGAGCGGGAGGAAGGGAAAAGTCATTTATTTGGGCTGCATCCTCAGCCAAGGCTACAAAACATCTTCAGCATCACCGTACGGCACCGCTAATGACTGAATGGTGCACACCCTGTCACATGTGGAACCCTAACCCCTGCTGTGATTATATTACTATCTGGACATAGATCCTTAGGAGGTAATTAAAGTTAAATGAGGTCATAAGGGTGGAGCCCTAATCTGGTAGGATTAGCGTCCTTATGAGAAGAGACACCAGAGATCTTGCCCACTCCCCCCGCGTGCCCCCACCACGTGAGCACAGGAAAGAAGGTAGCTGGCAGCAAGCCAGGAAGAGAGCCTTCATCAGGAACCGCCCCTGCGGGGCCTTGATCAGGGAATTCCAGCCTTTGGATTGTGAAAAGGATAGATCTCTATTGCTGAAGACCCCCAGTTTCTGGGATTTTGTTATGGCAGCCCTAGTAAACTAATACAAACGCTGAGGTATTTACAACGGAAGTTCTGTTGACTGTTCTCTCAGAGAAAGCAACATTCTCTGCCGACTGAAATCCTGCCCATCCTTCAAGCTCGAACTCGGATGTCATCTCCTCCAGGGGGCTTCCGTGATTGCTGAGTCAAAACTGATTTTTGCGTCCTCTGGACTCCCACAGCATTCTGCATGGAAGATTCTCAGTCTGAGTTGTATAATGGAGTTCATCAAGGCTCAGTCCAGGGCCCTCCTCTCATTCTGTATGTTCTCTCCAAGTCAATGACTCATGTATTTCTATCTCCACCTCCAGACCTTTTCTCTCAACTCCAGGATGGCAGAGCTGACTCAGTACCTCCATCTAAGTAGCTGAAAGCACAAGAAAAGCTTAATACAGATGCTCCTCGACTTCACGAGTGGGGCTACATCCAACAAACACATCGTCAGTTGAAAATGCATTTAATACCCTGGTAGACCCAAGTGAAGTGGAAAAGGCATGAGTGGAACCACTGTAAGTCCAGATGCACCTCCATTTATGATGGAGTTGCCTCCAGATAAATGCATCGTAAGGTTGAAAAATCACATCTGGGGACTGTCTGTATATCCAAAATGGAACATATTCCTCCAAGTTAAGGCCCATTTTGGCGTTTTCAATTTTAGCAGAGAACACCTCCATCCATCAGCACTGTCTCAAGCCAGACACTGACTTCAGGTGCATGACATCCTCTTTACCCTTGCCTCCCACATCCATCCTCAGGGAGCAGCACTGCTTTTACCTTGATCCATTATCCCCTTTATGGCTGTCCTGGTCCATGCTACTCTTAACCCTGGACCACGCCAACAGCGGCTTTCTGACTTTGTCCTCCCTGATCGCACTCTCAGCCCCTCTGATCTGTGATCCTCAGAGCAGCCAGGCTATCCTCTCCCTGCTTACGACTCGTCTGTGGCCCTGCAGGGTCTGGCCTCTGTCTACCTCTCCAGCCTTACCCCTGCATCGGTGCTACAGAGACATCACTTGTTCGTGCCTCCAGTCTTTGCAGACATTAGTCCCTCCTGGAAGGCTCTTTCTTTACCTGGTTAGTTTTTACTCATTTCTTTAAAGCTCAACTCAAATGTAATTTTCTCAAATGAGCTTTTCCAGACCTCTCCCGCCTCTCCAATTACGGCCAGACACAGGTAGTGACATTTCCATGGCACTCTGTACCCTCAGAGCGTTGGCCCGACCGTCACTCAGTGGTCAGCAATGAGAAGATCACTTCAAGGTCATACGTCATTGTTCAGCAGCGCGTCTTCAGTACCTGGAAGGGTGTCCGACACATACTAGGTCCTCAGTTCAGGTTTGCTGCATGAATGAATGACCAAGAGGGAGAATTTCTGCACTGCTATTTTCCAGCATTTGACTTGTGAAAGTCACTTAATATTCCCGATTCTCAGTTTCCCAATTCGTAAGCAGGGTTATATAATTTTTTCTACCAAGGAAATCTGTGTACACTGTCCCGCACTCGGGGGGGCCTACAGCTCGTTTGTCCCCACTCTTACATCCAAGCTGTGAAAGCCGGAGGATGCTAAGTCATCCTGGGGAGCCGGGCTCTGGGAAGACTTCCCGGAGGGGGCGGCACTTGGTCGGCGCTGAGGAAAGAGGCACAAGGCACAAACTGCACGGATGCTCGGCGGCTGGGGCGCACGGCGGCGCACGCGGCGGGAGGCCCACCTTGCAGGCCCTCCAGGCGGAAGGTGCGGTGCTCCACCGACAGGCCCACCGCGCTGTACGGCCCGTAGCGCAAGACGACCACCGCGTTCCGGGGCATGGCCGCCGCCCTGGAGCGGCCCCCGCTGCTAGGCAACGCTCTTAGGCGCCCGGCGGGGGGCGTGGCCAACGGCGGGCGGGGCGGGGCGGAGCTCCGCGGTCTCCCTACCCGAGTCCCCGCCGAACGCCCGAGCGGCTCTCGTGGCCGCGCCGCCAGGTAACGCGCGAGCTCGCCTGGTCAGGACCACAATGGCGGACGTGTGCGGGCCGGTTACGCTGGCCGCGGCGTGCGAAGCGCTTTCCGCGGTACCGCACTGAATCGTTTGCGCGGCCCGGGAAGGAAGTCGCGTTTTGTGTCTCGCGTCTGCACAGCCGAGGTTGGGGAGACCGCGTAACCTTCCCGGGCGAGGCGGCGCTGTCGCGTGCAGTGGGAATCCTTGCGTTTCCTCTACTCTTTTCCTGTTTTTGGATTGATTAAATATGTTTGTTCGTCATTCCGTATTTTTTCTCTGTTTGAAAGTTGTTTTTGTTCTCTTTCTAGTCAGCCCGTTTGGTGGAGACGAAGCTGTAAGTTCGCCCAGCTCCCTTTCCTTTGCTCAGGCCTGCCCGTCGGAATGCGGACCTGAAGGACGTCCACACTGCCCGGCCGCTGACGAAGTCTCGTCCACACCTGCGGTGGCCACATCCAACACGCAGGGAGGCCCGGGGCGTGACAGGGCCCCAACGCGGGCGGAACCTGGACCCCGCAGGCAGAGGCTCACCCTTCCACACCAGTTGGTGACAGAAGAAAGAAGGAAACACTGAGATTTTGCGGGTCGTTTATAATAGCAGTTAGGCCAACCTAACAATGCTAATACCCTTGCAATTACAACATAAATCTTGAATTTCTAAAAATCCAATTGTAGTTGGTGTTTTTACCCTCCCTTTGAACAGGATTTTAAAAACCCTTTCCCATCAATTCTTCTCCCAACATATGCGGTTGTTGTGTATTTTAATTCTCTCCACTTGTGAAATATGTTCTACTGTGACACATATTTCTTAGATGAGACTTAGTTCATACGTGGTTGGTACGTAGAGAAATGATGTCAGTAGAATTTGGACATTATTTTGGGTCAATTTCTCCCAGCACGTTAGTGTTTTGCACCACCAAATAAGAGCCACTGAACTCCCAACACAGCCGAACCCAGCAAACTCTGGAGGAATACTGGACTGTACACGATGTCATTATTCTTCCTTTTGGTTCAGGATTGCCACATGTCCTGCCTTTGAAAGACTTATTTTCTGGTACTTCCTAAATTCTGTACACTTTTGAAAAGGCAAAAATCCTCTATTGGCTGTATTTTTATTTATTAGAAATTTAAGTTTGTTTTAACTTTGCTAAAAGTTTTATAAGGATTGTTGTTTTCAGGGCTGCAAATGTTTCTTTATCTCTTGTTTTCTGTGGTTTTCCTGTAACGTGCCTACGTATAGCTTTCTTTTTATTTATCTTGCTTGGGATTTGTTGAGATTCTTGAAACTGTGAGTGAAGTTCCTTCATCAGTTTTTGGAAAAGTTTGAGCCATTACTTCCTCGCATATCGCATCTGTTCCATTTTCTCACTCTTCAGGGACTCCAGTAAATATGTTAGTCCTCATTGTATTCTTATGTCTCTTCTGTGTTTTACTTCCTTTTTTCTTCCATGCCTCTTTTGAGACTGTGTGTGTGTGTGTGTGTGTGTGTGCGCGCGCATTCATTTTTACCTGTAATCCAGGTTAGTAAATTTCTTTTCAGCTGTCTCTTAACTGATCACAAAGCTATCAATTTGGTAGTTTATTTCAGTCATTTATTTTTCCATTCTAGAATTTTAGTTTGTTCTCTTTTCAAATCTGCAGTGCCACTTTTTATGGTTATCAGTTTCTTGCCAAGTTTTTTAGGTTTGGCTTTATCACCATCATAGTAAAGATAGTGATTTTATAGTCTATGTTTGAAAATCTGCTATCTGGAGAACCCCTGTATCTGTTTCTGTAGTTCGTTATTTCTGCTGGTTTCTGTGCATTTTGTCTGGTATCCTAGAGTGCCTGGTTTATTTAATTGTGTACTGGACATTGTATTAGAAAAATTATTTGTAGAAACAGTTTGAGGCCTAGGATGATATTATCTTCCCCTGTAGAAGATTTTTAAAATTTACTTCTTGCCAGATCCTAGTTGCACCAACAATCCAGATCATCTTAATACAGTTTCAGGGCTTGAGATTTTCTGAGCCATCCAGATGACTTGAAACTGGGCTGCAGCACATGTGGAGATCGGTTTATTTATGTTTTATCCACCGTGCAGTTTTTTGGGATCCTAGCCTAATAAGGCTGGTGGCTTACTAGGCCTTCCCTTCCTTGGTGATGTTGGACTCCAGTTTTACATGCTAGTTCTGCAAGGACTCAAAAGTTGCCGCTTGTCCTGTGCATTGTCTGTTCAAGAGCACTAGATAGCCCTGGGGAAAAGCCCCAATGCTCCCAGGGAGCCATCTTCCAATATCAGCCTCCCTGATCTTGATCCAATAAGCTCTTTTATGCTTTTTAAAGAAGATTCTAAAAAAAATATATGGCAGATTTTTAAAAATCTCTTCTTTAGGAAGCTTAGTCTGAATTCACTAGTCTGCCATTATCAGAAGCAGAAGTTTTCTGTTGAGAGTTTGGCTGAAGCTGCCTGAAATCCAGAGATCAATATGAAGAGATTGACATCTTCCTGAGGCCTTCCTATTTGCGAACTTGGAATACCTCTTCTTTGTTTAGATCATCTCCGATGTCTTTCAATACAATTTACAATTATCAACACATAGTCCTTCATCTCTTTTGTTAGATTTATTCCTGGACACTATTGTAAATATCTTTTAAATTGTCATTTTATTATTTGTTGCTGGTGTATATAATGAAATTGGCTTTAATATATTGATCTTATGTAAGCTACTTTGACTTTTTAAAATTATTTCTATCAATTTATTTGTAGATTCTTTTGAGCTTTCCATGTAAATAATCACATTGTCTGCAAACAATGACAGTTTTATTTTCTTTGTTAAGCCTTTCTTTTTTTTTTTGCCTCTTATTGCACTGACTAGAATCTCTAGTGCAGTGATGAACAGAGGTGGTGATAGTACCTATCCTCTCTTTATCCTGATCCAAAAGGGAAGGGAACTCTTCCAGCATTCCACTTAGGATGATGTATGTTGTAGCGTTTTTTTTGTAGATGCTCTTTGTCAGGCTCAGCTAGTTCTTTTCTAATTCCATTTTACTGTGAGTTTTTTTTTTTATTGATAAATAATATTTGTATATATTTGTGAGGTATGTGGATATTTTGTTACATGTATAGAATGTGTAATGACCAAATCAGCGTATTTAGAGTATCCATCACCTCAAGTATTTATTGATTCTATGGTTGGGAACATTTTAAGCCCTCTCTTCTAGCTATTTTGAAATACATAATACACTGTTGAGACTATAGTCACCCTACTCTGCTCTTGAACATTATAACATTATAATTAATTCCTTCTGTTAATATCCAGCTGTACATTTGTACCCATTACCCAACCTCTCCTCTTCACCACCCTGTCCTTCCCAGCCTCTGGTGTCGATCATTCTACTCTCTACTGCCATGAAATCAACTTTTTTAGCTCACACAGACGAGTAAGAACATGCAGTATTTGTCTTTCTGTGCATGGCTTATTTCACTTAACGTAATGACCTCCAGTCCCATCCATCTTGCTAAGTGTGATACGATTTCATTCTTTTTTATGGCTGAATAGTATTTCTTTATATACACTACATTTTAAAAATCCATTTGTCCATTGATAGACACTTAGGTTGATTCCATATCTTTGCTATTGTGAATAGTGCTGTGATAAACACAGGGGTACACGTATCCCTCTGATACAGTGATATTTTTTCCTTTGGATAAATACCCAGTAGTGGGATTACTGGATTTTATGGTCATTCTATTTTTAGTTTTATGAGAAATCCCCATAGTGGTTTCCATAGTGGCTACACAATTTACATTCTCACCAACAGTGGATAAGACCTTTTCTCTGCATCCTCTCTAGCATCTGTTATTTTTTATTTTCTTAATTATGGCCATTCTAACTGTAGTAAGAAGATATCTCATTGTGGTTTTGATTTGCATTTCCCTGATGATTAGTGATAATAAGCATTTTTCATATACCTGTTGGCCATTTTATTTTGAAAAATGTCTATTCATGTCATTTGCCTACTTTTTAATGGGATTATTAATTTTTTTTTGCTGTTGAGTTGTTTGAGTTCCTGGTATATTTTGGATATTAGTCTGTTGTTAAATAGTTTGCAAATATTTTCTCCCATTCAATATGTTGTCTCTTCACTCTACTCTTTGTTTCCTATGCTGTACAAAAGCTTTTTAGTTTAATATAGTCCCATTTGCTATTTTTGTCTTTGTTACCTGTCCTTTTGAGGTCTTAACCATAATAGCTTTGCTTAGACCAATGTCCTAAAGTTTTTTCCCTATGTTTTCTTCTAGTATTTTTATAGTTTTGGGTCTTAAATTTAAGCCTTTAATCCATCTTGAGTTGATTTTTGTATATGGTGAAATATAGGAGTTTTATTCTTCTGCTAAGGATATACAGTTTTCCTAGCACCATTCATTGAAGAGGGGGTCCTTTGCCCAATGTATGTACTTGGTGCCCTTGTTGAAAATCAGTGGGCTGTAAATACATGGGTTTATTTCTGAGTTCTATATTCTGTTCCATTTGTTTATGTGTCTGTTTTTATACCAATACCATGCTCTCTTTATCAAATGCTCTTTCTGCATCTATTGAGATGATCATGTGGTTTTTGCCGTTCCTTCTGTTGATGTGATGTATCACATTTATTGATTTGCATATGTTGAACCATCTTTGCATCTCTGGGATAAATCCCACTTGATCATGGTGTATTAGCTTTTTGATGTGCTGTTGGATTTAGTTTGCTAGTATTTCGTTGAGGATTTTTGCCTCTGTGTTCATCAGGAATATTTGCTTGTAGTTGTTGTTGTGTCCTTGTTAGGTTTTGATATCAGGGTAATGCTGGCCTCAGAAAATGAGTTAGGGGGAATTCCCTTCTCTAATTTTTTGGAATAATTTGAGGAGAATTGGGGTTGGTTTTTCTTTGTTAAGTTTGGTAGAATTTGGCAGTGAAGCCATCCAGTCC
>CAUYSK010029789.1:0-13939 GCA_963575035.1 Avahi laniger | reverse complement strand
CGAGTAGCTGGGACTACAGGCATGAGCCACCATGCCCGGTATGTTTTAACTTTTAATAATGTATTGGCATCACTTGTTCATCAACAGAAATCCAAGACATGTGCAATAATAATTCAGTCATCACTAATGTCTTTGTGACTTTCAGTCAAATAAAAACCATAGCTTTACACATATTTTAAAATTTTCTTTAAAGGTATATCTGTCAAAGGAGGAGTACAGATCATAGTTTGTTAGTATGACTTATAACTGTAAAGTGTTTAGACATAGAGCACATAGGCCTCCATTCTTGCTCTTTCCTCAAGCCTCAAACATTAGGGTGGATCTGCTGTGTCTGATTGATTCTCCAGATTTGGACAGGAAGCATCACAATTTTATCCCATCATGGCACACCTGGGAAATGAGAATTATATAGGAGGTGAGGTGAGACAGGATATTTAAAAAGTTTGTCAAAAAATTAGCATGTTTTTTTCTATTATACAATTTAAAATAAATAAAAGTACAAAGTATTAGAGGATATAACAGATATCAATCTTGCATTCTACATGCAAGTAGAATGTTTTCAAAAATTTAAATGAGAAATAAGAATTCTCATGTACATGGTTTTTTAATATCAGGCTATATTTTTGAAATGATTATATGTAATTTTAACTTTAAATGTTTTATTCAATTTCTTCAAATTCTTAGTAACAACTATGGAGAGAGTATTTCTTTCCATAAGAATATAATAGAAAATTTGAAATAATTACGTATATTAAAACATAATTTATATCATATATAAGCAAAATTGCTTTTTTATTTCATTCACAAATATAAGGTTGCAGCTCTTGTGATTACAGAAATGAAATTTTTTCTAATCAACTTTATTGAGGAATAACATATAATAATCACATCAATTTCAAGCATAAAATTTCACGTTTTGACAGTTATATACATTCATGAACCTCCACCATGATCAAGCCACAGAAAATTTCCGCTATCCTCAAAGGTTCCATGCAGCCCTCTCTAGTACATCCCTTCTTCTGCTCTAGGCCAGGGGCAACCACTGTTCTGCATTTTGTCACTATAGACAAGTTTGCATTTTATATAAACGGAATCCTGTTGAATATACCATTTCTGTTTGAATCTTTCAGCTTATTGTTTTTGAAATTCATCCATGTTTTGCATATACCAATAATTTCCTTTTTATTGATATGTCGTATTTCATTTTATGGATACATACATTGTGTTTATCCATTCACTCGTTGATGGCATTTGGGTTGTTTCCTGTTTGAGGCTGTTGTGAATGAAGCTGCTATAAACATTTGTGCACAAGTCTTTGTGTGGACATATGTTTCCATTTCTCTTGGGTAAGTAAGTACCTAGGAGTGGAATGGCTGGTGTAGATTTAATTTTTAAAGAAGCTACTGAATAGTTTTTCAAAGTAGCTGCAACATTTCCCATTCCTACTGCGCTGCATGAGAGATCAAGTTTCTCCACATTCTTGTCAACGTGTGGCCTTATAAGTATTTTTAAATTTTAGCCATTCTGATGAACATGTAGTAATATCTCCCTGTAGTTTTGATTTGCATCTTCCTGATGAATTAAAACACTAAACACTTTTAATTTGAATTTATTTCAAAACCAATTTACATAATCGTGTCAAATAATGCTAAAATTCTAATTTGCAGAATGCCCATAGTTTTTAAAAATAGTCATCTGATTTGAACACTACAGAAATAATTGACAAATTTTACGTGAATCTTCTCTTTCCATGCTTCCTACCTCCCCACCATTCTCCACTCGCTACTCCAACTGGGTGCTTCTTGGGCTTTGGGGTGCTCCTACCTGATGCCAGGAACACAAACTCCTCCAGCAGCTCCAGGAGGCCCATCTTTCCCTGGCTGCTAAAGCAGATGTCATCCTGGGACACACTTTGGTGAGTGTACTCTGTGCATTGCAGTGGAGCAGCGTGAGTGGATGTAGCTCTCCATACCCTGTCTGCTTGGGGCAAGAGAGTGTTGCGCCATCAGACCTTGCTCCCTTGGAGTCCCCATCAAGAAGAAGTGAATGAAGGAACCTATTTCTGAGTGAGGGTTGTTGGCCCAAGATCTATCCACTCAGGCACTGCCTCTCTGCAGAATCTTGGGTAGAACTGTTACTATTTGAGTAACACCAATGTGCTTTTACACTCTAGTTGTGATGCTTTAGATCAGATTCTTTCCCATCTGTGGCTTATTATATAGATTTTTCAAAATTTTCAAGTAAGAATTTTCTCACAGAATATGTCTGCTTTAGGTTTTGAGATACAAAATATTTAGTGGAGTTGATTAAAGATATTGTAAATATATATAGGGATATGTGGATAGACTCAATACATCATGCATGATGAACATGGAAGAGATTTGCACGTTTCAATCTAAAAAAATGTTTCCAGGATTCCCTAATGTTAGGATTATAATGGTCAGTATGCAGAAAAGAAGGCACGATAACTGATAGGCTCTAAAGCATTCTGTGCTTACCTTTGTAATGTGTGATTGAAAAATGGAACAGTTTTCCTTTTGATTTTCTTTTCCATCTGGTTTTTACATTGAACAATCCAAGAGCTATATCACTTATCCCTCAGAATGGTCTCTTTTTTATTTGACTCAATTTTTTTCTGAAGGTTGAAGCCTGTCCTGTGTTCTATAGGACTCTATTTCCCATATCAAACATCCTTTTGGCTGATATTAGCAGAGTAAAACTTTCTACTTTCGACATCTCTGATTTAAAATAAGACCCCCGAAAGATCACTTACTACAAAGTCTTTAGCAGTGATATTGATGGCTAAGACTTCATGATTGGTAAATTAGACTTTGTATTTGTTCAGTTCAGTGAAGCATACATTTTACAAACAAAAATTAAGTTTCATTTACTGTACAAAATAAGTGAATCAGTACACATTAATCACAATTACTTCTTAAAATGCTATGATATGTATTTGAAAAAAAATAAACAATAGATCCTCTGTTCCAAGAAACTTTTCATTTAAGAAAAATTGATTTTGTAATTCAAACCAGAAATTGCTCTAAATTATTCGGCCCATATTGGCTCATTCTGTATGTCATTTTATCTGGGCAACTTGTTGACATTTTTTGTGTTTGTAACTTCATAGGCTGTGGTCATTTATTACCCCGACATCACCCATCTGTGCATGCATTTGTCATTCTTCTGCTGAGTTGGGCTCCACTTGGGCAATGGAAGTTAGGGCTAGTGGAATAATACTGCTATATGAAGGGTATCATTAGAGGACAGAGTCGTACTTCAAAGACCAAGCACATATGGTTTTGACTTTTATAAAGATGGCAGGTGGACATGAGGAAAAGGTTGATTTCAAATTTATTTCCATGATAGGAGGAACTTCTTAAAAGTCTGAGGAAGATTAATTTTCAATTTGGAATTCCTAATAACTGAAATATGATCAGGGTTTTACAACTTCCTGAGGTAAATTTTCTGGATGACCAAGCTATCTTCATGGAAACCAGTGGAACAATTTAATGCAAGTCTCAGAATGATGAAATACTGACAAATGTTTGGTCAGAGAAGCTTTAGAAAGCCAACACATGTAGAATACAACTCATTTGGAAAGTTTTAACTAGAGGATATATAGAATTAGAGAGCTGAAAGATAAGTGATTTATTTTAAATGTGATCCAATAAAATCAAAGATAGTTTCAAAAATCAGTTTTAATTTTAAAAGACCAATCTATTATGTATCTCATCTATTTTTAATGCTGTTCAGCATATGAATGCCCTAAAATGCTAAAGTTTCTTTAGTCATGGTAACAATTGAACCTTTCTAAAACATTTTTTCCCTTCTGTACCAATGATACCTTCAATTAAAGATGGGATATAAATTTGATAAACATATAATTCTATACTTCATATGAAACCGGAGAAGACACCCGGTAGCCAAAGCAGCCTTAAGTAAAAAGAACAAATTGGGAGGCATCAATTTCCCAGACTTCAAGCTATACTATGAGGCTATAGTAACTAAAACAGCATGGTACTGGCACAAGAACAGAGACATAGACCAATGGAACAGAACTGAGAACTGGGATATAAAACCATCCTCATACAGCCATCTAATCTTTGACAAAGCAGACAAAAATATACACTGGGGAAAAGAATTTTTCTTATTCAATAAATAGTGCTGGAAAAATTGGATAGCCACATGTAGAAGATTGAAACAGGATCCGCACCCCTCACCTCTCACAAAAATCAACTCACAGTAGATAACAGACTTAAACCTAAGGCATGAAACTGTAAGAATTTTAGAAGAAAATGTTAGAAAAACCCTTATAGACATTGGTCTGGGGAAAGAATTTATGAAGAAGACCCCAAAGGCAATCATAGCAACCAACAAAAATAAATAAATGGGACCTGATCAAATGAAAAAACTTCTGCACAGCCAAGGAAACTATCACATAAAAATAAAAAAATTTTTTTCCAACCAACCATTGTGCCTCGAGATCCAGAGAGCCAGATGATAACATAACTTATGCACAGCCACGATAAATCTCTATACCATGATAATAAGTCTTTCCTGAAGGTTCCAGGGCAGACTGTATCAAAGACAGAATAAATTGAGAACATCATCTATAGATATTTCAGATCAAGTCACTGAACTGAATCATGCAGACAAATGTGGCCTAAACAATTTCAAACTGCACACTTATTGCTGGTAGGATTATGGAAGTTAGCGTTACAATAGCAAACTCGGTCCACACAGTCTCAACATGCCCGTGAAATAGAGGGGAGCCAGCATGTGGTAGTTCCCACTCATTTCTATTCATGACTGGGACATCTTTTATATTTCTTTCAACAAAGATGTGCTGTAGATTGCTAAAAGTTCATTCTGAGAAGTTGGATATACAATATATATCTGGCGGATATATAGTGGCTCTCCATTGGGCATCTTCTGAGAAAAAGAGAAACAAAACAGATGTTTCACACCCACCTTGGCCTGCATTATTCTTTCTTTGCCTTGGTGTCTGGTACTTTTTTAGTTCTGAAATCTTATCTTACCTAAGGGTAACCAAGGGTAGTGCCATCTTGTGATAGTCTTCATTTTTCTTTGTCTTAAACATTTCTCGTAGTTTTCTTTTGTGATCCAGCCAAGATTGGAATGGAGCTGCTTTACTTTTCACCTATTTGCTATGTAGAATATATAGTCAGGGTTGAGATACTGGCTATTTGGGACAGGAATAGTAGAAAATAAACCATGACTGGCCAGCCTGGCAGAACATCAGGATCGGTGGGGAACATTAAGAATTCAGATTCCTGGACATCATGACTAGAGATTGCGATTTAGCTGGTCTAGACTGTGGCCCAGCTGACGCCAAAGCAGCTGGGCCATGAACTGATACCAGGGAACCACTGTTCTAAGTGAAATAATGCCAGGTTAATTAAGCTTCAAGGCCTGGCTTTCTTATTTTAATGGTTAGATGCTGTATAAGATGTGAAGATCTAGATAGAAGAATAAAAGTTCCCAGGACAGAATAACTAAGAAACACACACACACACACACACACACACACATACACACACACTGGCAAAACTGAGGGTAGAACAAGGTCACATTTGCACAACTGCTTCTTCCCCAATTGTTTATTATGAGATACGGTT
The DNA here is from genome assembly GCA_963575035.1 of Avahi laniger. Taxonomy (NCBI): domain Eukaryota; kingdom Metazoa; phylum Chordata; class Mammalia; order Primates; family Indriidae; genus Avahi; species Avahi laniger. The sequence continues at coordinate 8,297 of CAUYSK010029789.1, read as the reverse complement.
GCTATGGTGATGGGAAGAGGGCTGAACAGGGAGGGTTTGTGAAAGGGGCCACAAACTGAAGAGGGTTTAACCTATAGAAACCTTTGTTAAAATTATTTCTGTGAATTGCGTTGAGAGGCTGCCTCATTTACTCTCCCCTGGAGGCCTGTGAGTCTCTTAAGGCTCTATTAGCCACTGGGGTTCTCTGTTTCTACCTGTCACCCAAGGGAACCCCAAACCAGGGCCACAAAACAGGGTGTCTCATCTGATATCCTAGGCTCCTTCCAGCTCTAAATTTGTTGACCTCTATGATGACTTTGGAGGATTTTTTTATGATTATTTTTCTATTTAGGCCATGGGAGAAAAAAATTTGTGCACCCACTTTCAAGCATGTCCATAAATACATATAAAAAGTGAACCACGGGAAATGACACTCTATGGTTCCACAGGTGTTCCTATCTGCTGGCTGCTGTGGCTCCCCACCCACTTCCAGGGCTCTCCAAGTGGGGTAGCAGGAAGTCCCCTTATGAGGCTACAAACCAATAAAACAAAGAAAGAGTTCTGGGTCTTTGAAGTGTACTGCCTAAAGAAAGATATCTGAGAGGCATATGTTAATACATGAAAACATATTTGAACATTTGTGGAAAAGAATTAACTATAAAGAGTAAAGAAAAAAAAAAGTTTCGTGTTTAAGTAACTTCTGTTTTAATTCATCCTTTGAAGGAGTAGAGATAAATAAGACTCAGACGAAAAAGAAAGGAGGAAGTGAACAGGGTAGAAGCTGCCCCGAATGTCTTGGCTAGAGGAGAAGGGACCACCAAAAATGGTGGCCTGTCTCCTGGGGATGGAGAATTTAAGGCAGGATAAAAATTTATAGAGTTGAGGGTGAAAGAGAAAGGTCAACAAAGGTAAGCTGCTATTTACACAAAAACTTTGAACATTCTACGCTGATTTTTTAAATAGTATTTTTAACAATAGCATACAATCCCTTCTTTATAAGCATCCTTGGCAAGACAAATAGAATGGATAATTGAGTCATGAAACAATCGCATTAAGTATACTCATTAAGAGTGAAGTTTTAAAATAGCTTAATTTAAGTTAGCAACTAAGGCACAGGTCATTTAATGCTGATTAGCTTCATGGTAAAGATGATATTTGCACCTTGTAAAGAATCACATTTCATGGATTTAAAGACTGATGATAGAAAACATCGGTGGCTTGAATCCTTATTAATCTCTATTTTCATTGATTTAATACATTCCTAACTATCTATGTAAGAATATCTCTATCTTCATATTATCAAGTTTAATGGGGTTGGAAATTATTAAAATATGTCTTGGTGGTAGCTAATGTTTCTTGGAAACAGAGTAAAACATGAAGGAATAGTGAGATAAAATTAAAGACTTTTTCCCCTTGCAAAAAAGTCACAACCGCTAATGACACAAGATACAAGAAAATTAAGGCCTGTGATGTGCATAAACAGGCAGCTATTTTGTTAAAGAATACTGTTCATAACCTACCCCACAGAAATTGGTAATTACAAAACAGGTGTGTCCTGGAGTCATAAGGAATTTAAGGGAATTGGATATTAGCAGCATAAAAACAGAAAGAATGTAATTGATCTTCAAACATCACCAAAATTCTCATCTCGAATTATTTCTTATTTTAGATATTTAAAAGTGTCCACCCCAAGCCTCTAAGGGAATAGGTAAAAATGCAAAGAAACACATCAACATGTGGCAACCCAAATAAAAAAAATGCTCACATGCTTTTAAAAAAGATATTTAATCTGAAAACAGGAAAAACTGTGCCATGAGCCATTTAAAACCTGTTCTAGAACAAGATACGCAGAGGAAGGGAGGGAGGGAGGGAGGAAGGAACAAGCTCTGGCAGCTGAATGCATATATGGTCTTGGCTGTGAAGAACTAGGGTTTAATTCTGTCCTCAACCTAAGCTTACTCAGCTTCCCGAGGCCAGGCCGGGAGGGCGCGTGGGAGAACGAGGACTCTGCTCACCATCCCCTGCGACATGCTGAGGTCCAGCCTGGGCACTCCCAGTAGGACCCCAGCCCCGTTACCAAGAAATCCACCGTGACAGCAAAACGATCTCTGGAGGAAAACACTTTCTGTACAAAAGAAACAATCAGCAAGAGCTCTAGCAAAATAATACACAATAAAGGGTCCTACATGATAAGTTTAAAACATATAAGAAAATGTATCAGAAAATACTCTCCAATGTTACCGGGGTCCAGCTTAGGGAAGAAGTAGTGTGACAAAGGCGTGCCCTATGGACTTCCATTCTGTGACACTTCGTCTGAACAAGCCAGAAGCGCACTTCTCACCAACTCTTGGGAGGAGGCGATGCGTTTAAGGTTTAAGGTGAGAACTTGCTGGTACAGGCAGGCATGGGGCTCACTCAAAGGCACCAGCGGAGAAACAACATCTAAAACTCTTATGTTACCCCCAAGTCCATGCCCACCCTCCTTTACAAATGCCCATATTCTGCCCCTTTGGCCATGTCACTAACTCCCTCAGGAAAGTCTCCATCATTTGTACCTACAGAGCCTGAGACTGGATGGTACCGGGCAGAACAGGACCTCTTGGGTAGCCTGGGAGACCGGCAGGCCGTGCCAACGTTTGCCATCTGTCTGGAGCACATGGGATGCACTGGACAGGAAGCTGTACAGCCCATCGTCAGTAACACTGAGGAGTCTAACCAATCTGGAGCCCAGCTGACTCATCTGTAAAACCAGGGGGTTACACTCCATGCAACTCTACATCACTCTACTGGGGATGCTGATGACAGCAACTCAGTATGAGAAGTACTGTACAGGTCACAATGTTTTCTCAAATGTCATCTGACTGGAGTGTCACAATAATCCTTCTACTTAGGCTTAGCCCCATTTTCCAGATGGGGAAACTGAGGCTCAGAGAGAATGCATAGCACATAATAAATCAATAGTAAATTCAGGTCTCAAATCTAGCTCCTATTACTCAAAATCCTATGATCTCCCAATCTTAATGATTCCACTTTATTTTGAATTTTATATTTCTGGGATGCAAAGTACTATTTTGTAGAACATATTTATTTATATAAAAATAAGAATTTTGACAATTTTGGTAAATTAAAATTGACATTGTTTTGACAGATTCCTTATATGAGGTGGGGGTAGGGAGAAGTGCAGGAATAAGAGTTGTCCCTCTGTCATCGTTGCTGTCAGGAAGGACCTGTGTGAGAAGGGGACTCCTCACCTCGTCTATTCTAAGGGGTGTAGGGAGGAGAGGACAGGTACCTGAGGGGCATCAACACCAACTGCATGTGCTAAGAAAGGAAAAAACATGCATGCATGCACACATGCACACCCAGAATTCACCACCAGCTAAAATTGCACAGTACTTTACAGTTTATAATGTACCCTTGGCGCAATGTGCTAAGGTACTACTGTCCTCATTTCATAAGACAGAATTTTCACAGCCATTTAGTGCCAGAACCAGCTTCAACTGCAGACAGTAAACCCAAATCTGATTCCTTTCGTGCTGCATGGGCCCCAAGTTCGGCCCTCCTGTTTCCCCATCCTAATAGGAATCCCCAAATCTCACGCATTTCTGGGCATGGCAGCCCTTGAAGGGCTGCAGTTAGGGGGTAGGCTGATGTCCATGGCACAGACGGACACTGAGAACCTTTCTGCCTAGCCTCGTCTCTGAAAACCAGAGGGAAAGATGGTGAGAGTTAATCAAGTTCCCATAGCCTTCATACACTCTCTTCTCTCAAAGGCAGAGAGGTTTCTCAAACAGAACAAAGTAATTTCTTTGCCAAGAAAGCTTTTATGCTCACCTTCAAAATAGCATTTCTTTTTTGTGCAGAGAGCCTTCGGAAGGACACCTTTGAAAGGGAGGAAGTAAATAAGAAGAGAGAAAGTGCAGCTCCAATTTTTCTCCAATAGGATTGAGGTGCTTTGATATAAGGATGCCTGGCACCTGGAATTCCAGCTTCCCTTCCCCCAACTGGGACAGAGCCGTGGGCCCTTGAAATTATCTGTGCTGCATAACCAAGCCCTGAACATTCTGTCTGTGAAAAGGGAAAAATCACTACAGCATTCCCAGACTTTAGAAAGGAATTCTAAGATGCTGGAGAAAAGCAAACATTAATTTCCGAATTACGTGTATTCCTTATCAGCTAGCCTTACCAGTCAGTAGCTCTCTTGATCTGATCACCTTCTCCACTGGCCTTTCTAGAAATTTCCTCCACTGCTCACCCCTCTGCTTTAAAACTCTGAGGACTGCTCTTAAAATTCCTAATGTGATCTGATGGAAAAAAAGCCTTTATTAAAAAATTACCATTTGCCTGGATATAATTTACCAGGAAGCTCTCCAGTCCCCAGGAGGACTCCAGGGAAAAGATCCGGTGTGCTCTAAAGGGTAGAGCGGTATGTTAGTCAGGGTTCCCCGCTGAAAAAGAACTCATAGGATAATGTGTATGTATATGTGGGTGTGTATTTGTATTTATTTACATATGTGTGTATGTGTGCATATAAAGTGATTTATTGTGAGGTATTGGCTCATGCAATTATGGAAGTTCAGAAGACCTGTGACCTGGAGACCCAGGACAGCTGGTGGTGTGGTCTGAAGGCCTGAGAGCCAGAGAGCAGATAGCATGGATTCCAGTAAGAGGTTGAAGGACTGAGAACCAGGAATGCTGAGAGCAGAAGATGTCCCAGCCCAAGCAATCAGATAAAAAGAATGAATTGTCCCATTTTCTACCTTTTCATTCTGTTCAGGCCCTCAATAGATTGGTGACACCCACCCGCCCTGGGGAGGGCATCTGCTATACTCAGTCTACCATTAGCATTAATTCAATGCTAATGTCTTCCAGAAACACCCTTCCAGACACACCCAGAAATAATGTTTAATTAGCTATCTGGGCATCCCTTAGCCCAGTCAGGTTAGCACATAAGTTAGATACCGCAAGCAGCAAGGTGGAACATGCCAGTAGTGGGCAGATGCCAGGGTGAGATTCTGATGGACACTGCCAGGGCTCTCCCCAACCCCCCTTTGGTCTCTTTTCTGGTTTTCATCCCCGTCCACAGGCCTGCACCAGCAGCTCTCGGCAGAGGACTGCTCTTGGCCTGCCAGCAGCCACTCTGCCTGCACTTCCAGAGAGCTGCCAGTGCCCAGGGGTTTATGTCCCACAGCGGCCCTTGCCAATGTCTGACTTGAGTGCCACACATAAAAGCCCAGTCCCTGGCCTCGAGTGGGGACAAATTCTAAAGATAAATCCAGTGCCCCCTATGGAATCAGGATGAAGCCACCCTCCACAGGACTCTGTGAGATCCCACACTGCCAGATTCCTCCCCTTCCCTTTCTGCTTCCCCCACTCCCTGACAGGTTTCTCCTGGGAGCACGTCCTCATCTCAGAGTCTGCTTTGGAAGGACTCACCCTAAGACAGAATTCCTTGTGGTAAGGGCCAGGTGGACTGGGGCTCCTCTGCTGAGGTAGGGGCAAGACAGTCTCTATCCACTCTACAAGTTTTTGCTTTGGGCCACCCTTACAGCAAAGGTGGGAATTATATTTTAGAATTTAGAATTCTCTGTGCAGCTAGAGGAAAAAACCACCTTTCCTGAACACAGCAGTTTTGCTTACCAGTGTATTTAATCGTATGCACAGCTCAATACTCATCTATTACTGTTGCCTAACACTTGTGGGCAGTAGGGATGGTAGTGGCTGCTGTTTTTCTCAACAGTGATTAATACTATTTGCATAAATTTGTAGGGGCTCTTATTACAAAGAAACAAAGTACCCACCTAAGCAGTGCATGAAAATCAGCATAATATTAACCAAAAGAGGAAATTAAAAAGGAAAATGTCACAAGAAATTTTAGCTTATCAATCTTCATTCTTCCCCTTTAACACTGTTTCCACTGCTGCTTATATAACATTTGCATAATTAAATTGCTAGGAGCATGTGTTTTAATTTGGATGGAAAGTATATATTATTTCTACTGTGTAAAAATTATTTTATGTTTGATTGGGTTTTTAATGCTCACTCTTCAAATTACTAAAGACAGAAAAATAGTTCTATTTTTATGGTTTTTTTCCTCCAACCTATTTGACCGTGAGGTGTTCATATATTGTTAGAAGGTTACAAGTACAAAATTAAGGTCAAACCAATGCAGATACAGGCCTCTAGGAGGTGAAGGAGGGGAGGTGGAGGGAAGTGCCCAGGCAAGCGTGTCCAAGGTCCCAGGGTCTAATTTTGGCTTTTCTGTGAGTTGGTTGCATGACCTTGGATGGGGGTCATTTCTTTCTTTCTCATTCATTCATTCAAGACATATCTACTGATGTCTACTCTGGGCCAAAGGAGAATTAAATAGATCAGTACTGCCTAATACAGCAGTTATAAGCTACTACCTAATATATTCATAGTAGTTACAGGCTATTTAAGTCTAAACTAATGAAAATTAAATAAAATTAAAATCTAGTTCCTTAATAGCAACTAGATACATTTGGAATGCTCAATAGCCATCTATGGCCAGTGGCTACTGTATTGGACGATACAAATAAAGAACACTGTCATCACTGCAGAAAGTTCTGGATGGTGCTGAACTATTAATAGATGATCTCTAAAGGTTCTTTCATCTCTGATGTGCTATGATTAAAATGATACGAAAATAAGTCCAGGTTCATACTGGTAATACTCTCAGTGCTAAGCAGAAGTTTCTGCCATTTTGTATACATTTACTGAGAATCTCTTATGGAGATGGATGGGGTTGGTGTGGGCATAAAAGGGACAAAGGAGCAAGCGTCTCCTCCTGAGGGAAATTAGAGCCCAGCAGAGGAGACAGACATATGTACCAATAGTACGACTGGGGACAGAGGTAAGAGAATGATTCCTAAGCTGAGTATAGAACCATCCTCCTCAAATTTCCAAATGGAAACCCAGCTGTTGTGCCATCATCCCACTGCTGGGAGCATCCCAGGCCAGGGATATAACCGGTATTCCCTCTTGATTAAGAGGCTACGATGTCCTCCACCGTGTGAGTTCTTAACTCTCCGCCAAGCACTGTGGTTACACCCTCAAGTGTTAAGACTCTTGCTGTGTGTGTTTCGGTATAAACAATAAGGGAAGAACAAGCGAACTGATATGAGATTTACCTTACGTGGCCAGGCCCTATGATGGCATGATAGGTTATATGATTTTTAAACAAATATTCACTTGGCCTTCGCCAGGTGACTTGTTTTCACTTCAGGGTGGGTAGAGATACTTCTCATCTCCTTGATTTGGGACTTAACCTTGTGACTTAATTTGGCCAATGGGATGTGAGTGAAGATAGCACCAGCAGAGGCCTGGAACGTACTCGCAGGGTTGGGTTTGGTCTTATTGTGCTTCTGCCACTGCCTTGAGAAGATCTTGCCCTAACTAGCCCACTGGCTCTGAAGAATGGAGCCCGCTGAGCCTAGCCTAGATCGGCTGAACCCAGATGACCTACAATCACATGATCAATAAATGCATGCTTCTTGATGCATGCTACAGAGTTTTGGGGTGGTTTATTATATTGTTGTGTTTTGCACTTTTGTGGCAATAGATAACCATTAGAGATGGACAAAAGGACTAGTCTCAGTTCAGAAAAAGTACATGATTTGAGACTGAGTTTGTTGCGTAACTGAGCTCTTTGGAGGAGCTACACCGAGAACATCACTTGAAGCATGATGAAGACAAAACATGGCTTTAACAACCATAGTCCCACATGTGAATGTTTACCTACGCCATGGAAACCCGCCCAAACCAGAACAGCAGCTGAAAAAGAGAAACACTGATACTAGAACCATCGCTATCACTGTATCATAATTTTGATTTCAAAAAGACACAGTTTTTAAGTCATCCTCATCAAGCATATTATTTGTCTCTACTGTAAATTCTTTTCTTTTTTATTTCAGCATATTATGGGGGTACAGATGTTTAGGTTACATATGTTGCCCTTGCCCCCCCTCCCCCACTAAGTCCGAGTTTCAAATATGTCCATCCTTCGGGTGGTGCACATTCACTCTTTGTGTATGCATATACCCGTCCCCTCCTCCCCCCTCGCCCCTGCCCCCTGCCCAACATCCAATAGATGTTATTCTTATATGTGCACTTATGTGTTGATCAGTTAATACCAATTTGATGGTAACATGTGGAGCTTGTCTTTCCATTCTTGGGATACCTCACTTAGTAGAATGTGTTCCAGCTCTATCCAGGAGTATACAAGAGGTGCTATATCACCATTGTTTCTTAAAGCTGAATAGTACTCCATGGTATACATATATCACATTTTATTAATC
>CAUYSK010029788.1:0-80511 GCA_963575035.1 Avahi laniger | reverse complement strand
GTAAATTGCTGTTCATACTGTTGAGTTGCATTTTGTTGCTTTGTTTTCTCTTGAGCCATTGTGGAATCTAGCCTTTGATCTTTAGCTTTTGAGTGGTTTTACATTCGTGAGTGTTTATTGTGCTATTCCTTGTGTAATTCAGCTTTGAGTATTTCTTGGAGAGCTGGTCTTATCGTGCGGAATTCCCTCAGTCTTTGTTTATCTGAGAATGTCTTTATTTCTCCTTCATATATAAAACTTAGTTTTGCAGGGTACAAGATTCTAGGCTGGGCATTATTCTGTTTCAGAAGAGTGAGAATAGGGCCCCAGGCTCTTCTTCCTTGTAGGGTTTCAGTTGAGAAGTCTGAAGTTATTCTGACAGGCTTTCCTTTGTATGTTACTTATTTCTTTCGCCTGACAGCTCAAAATAGGGCCTCTTTAGTGGATATTTTGGTCAATCTGATGACTGCATGACGTGGTATCTTTCCATTTGCATTGAATCTCCCTGGGGTCTGCTGAGTTTCTTGTATCTGTGTATCTAGATTTTTAGCAAGGCCTGGGAAATTCTCCTCTATTAAATCTTCAAATAGGTTATCCAGCCCTTGCATGTTATCTTCTTCACCTTCCAGAACTCCAATCACCCACAGGTTTAGTTTGACAAACCCACAGCCAACATCATACTGAATGGGGAAAAATTGAAAACATTCCCACTTAGAACTGGAACCAGACAAGGTTGCCCACTATCTCCACTTCTGTTCAACATAGTGCTGGAAGTCCTTACCAAAGCAATTAGACAAGAGAGGGGAATCAAGGGTGTCCAAATGGGAGCAGAAGCGGTCAGATTCTCACTCTTTGCTGACGATATGATATTATACCTAGAAAATCTCAAGGATTCAACCAAGAGACTCCTGGAGTTGATAAATGAATTCAGTAAAGTCTCAGGATACAAAATCAATGCACACGAATCAGTGGCATTCATATATGCCAATAACAGTCAAGCTGAAAATCAAATCACAGATGCAACACGTTTCACAATAACATCAAAGAAAATTAAATATTTAGGAATATATTTAACAAAGGTGAGAGACCTATATAGTGAGAACTATGAAACACCAAAAAAAGAAATTGTAGGAGATGCAAACAGATGGAAAACCCTACCAAGCTCATGGATTGGCAGAATCAATATTGTTAAAATGTCCATCACTACCTAAAGTGATCTAGAGAATTAATGCAATTCCTTTAAAATACCATCATCATTCTTTGCAGATCTAGAAAAAAATAATTCTATGCTTTGTATGGAACCAGAGAAGATCTTATATAGCCAAAGAAATCTTAAGCAAAAAGAACAAATTGGGAGGCATCAGTCTAACAGATTTCAAGCTTTATTACAAGGCTATAGTAATCAAAACAGAATGGTACTGGCACAAGAATCGAGATATCGATCTTTGGAACAGGACCGAGAACGCAGATATGAAAACATCTTCATATTGTCATCTAACCTTTGGCAAATCAGACAAAATTATACCATGGGGAAAGAGTCTCTATTCAATAAATGGTGCTGGGATGACTGGGTAACCACATGCAGAAGATTAAAACTATATCCCCACCTCTCACCTTTTACAAAAATCAATCCCTGATGGATAACAGACATAAACCTAAGGCATGAAACCTTCAGAAATCTAGAAGAGAATGCTGGGAAACTCTTATAGAAATTGGCCTAGGCAAAAAATTTATGAAGAAGACCCCTAAAGTAATCACAGCCGCAACAAAAATAAATAAATGAGACCTGATCAAATTAATAAGCTTCTGCACAGCCAAGGAAATTATCATTAGAGTGAATAGACAACCTATAGAATGGGAGAAAATATTTGCATGCTACACACCCAATAAAAGGCTGATAACAAGAATCTATATAGAACACTTAAGAAAATTATCAAGAAAAAATCAAACAACCCCATCAAACAGTGGGCAAAGAACATGAACAGAAACTTTATAAAAGAAGACAGAATAATGACCAGCAAACATATAAAAAAGTGCCCAACATCTCTAATCATCACGGAAATGTAAATTGAAATTACAATATCACCTAACTCCAGTGAGAAGGGCCTTTATCCAAAAGTCCCAAAACAACACATGCTGGTTGGATGTAGAGAGATAGGAACACTCTTACACTGCTGGTGAGACTTCAAACTAGTGCAACCCCTGTGGAAATTAATTTGTAAATATCACAAAGAACTAAAAATAGAAATACCATATAATCCAGCAATCCCATTGCTAGGCATCTACCCAAAGGAAAAAAAAGACATTGTATAATAAAGACATCTGCATTCGGATGTTCATAATAGCACAATTCTTAATTGCAAAGATGTGGAAACAACCCAAGTCTCCATCAATACATGAGTAGATTAATAAAAGATGATATATATATACCATGGAATACTACTCAACTACAAAAAACAATGCTGAACCAGAACCTCTTATATTATCCTGAATAGAGCTAGAGCCCATCCTTCGATGTAAAGTATCACAAGAATGGAAAAACATGCACCACATGTACTTGCCATAAAATTGGTACTACCTTATCAACACTAAGGTGCTCACATGGAAGTAATATTCATCAGGTGATGGTCAGCTGGGAGGCGAGTGGTGGGATTGGGTAAACTCACAAATAATGGGTGCAGAGTGTGCTGTATGGGGGAAAGACATGTTGGCTTGGGTGAGGCAAAGGCATTATATTTAACCAAAATGTTTGTGGCCCCATAATATATTGAAAATAAAAAAAGTAAAAGAAATATATATCAATAGTTTATTTAATTATTATCCTTAGACCAGAAAATATTGGCACTTCTGGGGTTCTGATTAGGAATATTTTAACAAACAAACCTCCTATATAGAAGATTTGCTTAATTTGTACTTGTGTGATAAATTTTACACATTTCTATAATAATGTACTTTGTGGCTTTAGTTTCTTTCTTCAGATACAAGAAGTCACTATTTTTTAAACAATCAAAAAAAAAAAAAGAAAAAGAGAGAAAGACACTGCATCTTGAGCCTCGTTTTTAGAGCTGTAGTATCTAGGGCACCACTGGGTTAGTTTTTGATGTTACTTGAAGCCTCAGTGGAATTGATCTGAAGTTGGATATCTAATTTTTTCACAATAGGGCTCACACTGTCTCTTAGGTGGGGTCTCTTAAGAAGCGGGAAACTTGAAGAAAAATTGCCCAGTCTACAATCAACAGGCAATTGTTTTTTTCAACTGAAAATGATTGAATTACCCTGACCTACTTTATGGATTTTCTAGTCATTCTGCAGCTCTAAATCCTGCAGAAAAAAACTCCTACAGAATGCAGTCATTTGTCTATTTTTTACTGAAATTGGATAATTCTATTCATGTCATGAGTATGAAACTGCATTCAAAATAAGAAAATCAAACCATGTCTAGTTTGTCTTACCTTCAACATCATGAAAACACAATTTGTATTTTTTACTCTTTGAATATTTGGGCACAAGAAGCTCAGAGACTTATTCTCCTTATAACTTTAGAATTTTATTTTAAAATAGTTATTTAGAAAATGTTCTCCCTTTAAATAAAACCTAGAACAACCATTTTAAGGTTTTAATGTAGATTATGTTGATGACATAAAAGATAATTTTATGGTTTCTATAGGAACTTTGGTATAATGGCCTCATTCTTTTTTCAATATGAAGAGATCTCTTTACGAATACATTGTGGAGCATAATTCAACATTATGAAGGGAAACAAAAAGGTTTCCCTCCTATAAATGTCATAGAAAGCAAGAATATGCATGAGTAAACACCTAGACAAAACCAGGTTTTGCAAAGCCATCATTGTCCAAAAGGTGAGGTTTATCTGGTAAAATTACAGTTTTCAGCTGCACTCTCCAAAGCCAGAGGTTCTTTGGCTTTGCAGTTGGGAAAGTCAAACCAAAGGTATACTGAGACTTCTCAGCACACAATGTTGAATGGGAATGATCTATGTTTTTGAAGCAGTCTACTTATATAGAATCATGTATACCACAAACTCTACATGCTATCATGTTTGATTGTCTTGTTGCCAATTTCTGTGCTACAAGTTACTAAAGTCCAAATCATATTCCTGTCTTATGCTATAGAATTTAGAGAAAATCTTCAACCACTTGTTCTTGTGGTATGATGTCATAACAGATAAATATTTCTTTAGGAAAATTATTGCTTTGCCCTCAGGTACATTTGAAAACTCTGTTTAAAAGAGGTAGGTTATCCTTTCACAAATTTTGTAAGAAAAAGTCAATCACACTTGTTCTTCTCTGGCTTCTAAACATATGTATAGTCCAGCACTAAGTATGATGGAATATTAATGTTTCAGCTTCTCATCATAGAATATTGTTTCAGACTAGTCATTCTATTTCTTATGAATTTAGAAAAATCTTATTTGACCATGGATGGTAGAAGTACTTACTTTGGCCTTGCTTTGGCCCAGAGGCCATGAACTGGTATTCTACAGCCCAAACATATCAGTATTTTATTGGGGCCATACTGTTTAAAACTTATTTTTGAATTGGATAATAACAGTTCAAAATAAAGAGAATCCACATAAAATCAGTGTATTGTGTTTTTCATGGGAAACTAGCAACCTGTGCTTCTGTAACACATTCAAGCAGCCACAATTATACTTTCTTTACCCACTTATCACCTTTACAGTCATTTGCCTTTACAATCCTAGAAAAATGTGGTTTAAATTCCAGCTCCACTTATTAATTCTATCAGCTTGAAAAAAAAGTCACTGAGCCTCAGTTTCCCCATTCATAAAATAAGAATCATAATAACTACATTATCATATAATTTAAATTAAAGTAAGTTACAGATATTGTCAGGTACTACAGACAATCCCTATCATTAATATGGTGATACTGGGGAGCCCAGCTAGCTCAGTTTCACTTCAGATTCCTCAGATGATGAATTTATAAGGTGATATGGAATCTCTTTCTCCGATCCAAGGACTCACCAGGCCTGGCCCTGCTTAGCCCAGATTAAACAAGATCGGGTGCATTCAGAGTGGTATGGCCATAGATGGATCTGTCTTTCTGTTTCTGCAGACTCCAAAACCTGACCGATCAGGATACAACGGTCAATTTGTATTAATCAAACCCATGATTCTGCTGTTAAACAATCAAATGTATGCTATATTATAGCATAAACTTTAATTGTTGAAGTATTGGATATTTGAGTCCTGTGGCCAACACATTTCCCTTTGAATAAATTACATGGATTGCCAAGTTCTAACCAGGTGGCTATTGATTTCCAATTAGAAAAATAACAGGTGATGTTGTATGTATAGTAGTTAAGTTCTTGGGCTGGATATTTTGTTCTACAGATACTTCAGTGGGAAAACATAGAATAGTCAGAAGATGGGTTGGTTAACATGGAATCACAGAAAGCAAGGAATAATTATTGTTTTAATATATTTGAATATAATTATTATTTGAATAATTGATGAAATTAGATTAATCTATACTGTTACAAGTGGTCAGAAAATATATCTGGCCTATAGCACCCACTTCCTTGGACAATCCTTGATGAATAATGATTATATTTGACATTGAAACTCTGCTTATTTTTTTTTTTCATGTTTAACCTATCCGTCTGATTGATAGTGATATTTTATTGAATGCTTAAATTCATATCATCGGGATTCATTCAAACCTTGCTCTTTGTTTTTCTAAGACAGATTGTCTATTCATGCCCAGGTTGATTATATCTTGAACTTCCTGTTTAATTCTCAAAAAGTAATCTTATTTGGAAATTCTTTGTAACATTCTAGTTATAATTCATATTGGTTGTTTTCTTCTTAATCCCTTGCAAGTACTTGCATTTCAGATTTTACTAATTACCTGTCAAAACATTTGTCTGAATGTTGTTTGCATATCTATATTGTTTGTACATGTCTATGTGAGTTTTAGGAGGCATGTTTAATGGAATTTGTCTCTGGGAATCTCAGAGTTTTTAAGAATATAATTTATCCTCTCTGGCTTCCATTTTTCTAATTTGTCATGTGAGGTGATTAGAATATTTATTTGACAATGAAGTCCAAAATGGCTAATAGATGGGCCCAGCATTCACTTTCTCCAAAAACAAGGGCCAAAACAACAAAGAAATCACCACATGTCAAATACAGTGTCTGAGGGAGAACACTGGAATTCAGCAAGGAAGTGACAAAGACCACGTGAGGTATGGAAACCTGGGATAGTAGCATACAGAGGGAAGCAAAGCACCTGGCCAGAAATAGCTCAGAACCAAGAAGGACTTCCTAGTTCAGGAACAAGATAAGCAGGAGATATCCAGCAGGTCAAATTTCCACCGTAGACACCTGAAATCTTAGCTACAGGAGTGCCTCACAGCCCTCACAGACCTTGAGTCCAGTATACAGAACTGTCTGGAGTTTACACAACCATATTATTCCAGAGAGAAAATTCACTCTGGGTCCATGACCACACACTTGCTTGATCCTAGGCTACTGCAACACAGTGCCATTTCAAAAATGGAGGCACCACCAGAGTGCATGCTGCCCTGAGGCCCAATAGCCCCTGTATCTCTATATCCCTGGAGCTCCACGAACATCCTATTATATTCTTTCAGGGGCCTGCGACATTGTAAAATCAAAGAGATCCAGTGGAACAATTGTGATTGTAAAATTCGAGCCCATACCTTGGAGTGCAGGTGGTCCAGCACAACAGGGAGACATTCCCCTGGACCTAGAGTGTCCAATGACTCGTTCCCCCCAAGTCTAACCATCAACAGTGAGCCCACTTTCTACAGCACTGAAGCCACCAAGAGTGCACACTTGCATCACCTCTCAGGGCATGAGGACATGAAAAGTTGCCCATGTTTACTGCTCTTTTTCAGCATAATACTAGAAGTCCTAGCCAGAGCAATTAGGCAAAAGAAAGAAATAAATTGTACCCAAATTGGAAAACAGGAAGTTGAATTTTCTCTCTTTGCAGATGACATGATTTTATATAGAGAAAAACCCAAAGATTTAACCAAAAATTTCTTAGAACTGGTAAATAAATTGAGTAAATCTGCAGGATGCAAAGTTCACATAAAAAAATCAACAGTGTTTCTATACACTAATAATGAGCTAGCTGAAAAGAAATCAGGAAAGCAATCCCATTTATAATAGTTATAAAAAATAAAATATATCTGAAAAATTGAACCAAGATGAAAGATGGGCACAATGAAAGCTACAAAATAGTGATAAAAGAGACTGAGCAAGACTCAACAAAACAGAGAAACATCACCTGTTCAAAGCTGGGATAATAATATTCCTAAAATGTGCATACTACCCAAAGCAATCTACAGATTCAATGCAATCCCAACAAAATAACAATGACCTGTTTCACAGAAATAGAAACAACAATTCTAATTCATTTGGAACTGTAAAAGATTCCAAATACTCAAAGCAATCTTAAGCAAATGCAACAAATCTGGAGGCATCAAACTATCTGGTTCTAAAATATATTACAAAGCTATTGTAATGAAAGCATGGTACCGGCATAAATCATACACATAGATCAATGGAACAGAATAGAGAAAACAGAAATAAATCCATGTATGTACAGTCAATTAATTTTAAACCAAGGCACCAAGAACATACATGGGGAAAGAACAATCTCTTCAATAAATGATGCTGGGACAACAGGATATCAACATTTGGAAGAATGAAATTGGACCCATATCACTTACCATATACAAAAATCAATGCAAAATAGATTAAATACTTAAATGTAAAAGCTAAAATTATAAAAATAATAGAAGAAAACATAGGGGAAATAATTCAAGACATTAGTCTGGGCAAAGATTTTATGGGTAAAACTTCAAACACACAGGCAACAAAATATTAATAGAAAATAGACAAATGGAATTATATCAAATTAAAAAGTTTGTGAACATCAAGAGAAATAATCAACACTGAAAATGGGAAAGAATATTTACAAACTGTTCTTCCAGCAAGGAATTAATATTCATAATATACAAGGAACTTAAGCAACACAACAGCAAACATAATAATAATAATCATCCAATTCAAAAGTGGGCAAAGAATCTGAATAGACATTTCTTTAAAGTAAACATACAAATGTTCCACATGTATATGAAAAAATGCTGAACAACACTAACCACTGTGAAAATGTAAATCAAAACTGCAGTGAGATATCATCTCTCCCTAGTTAGAATGACTATTACATAACAAATGCTGGTGAGATGTGGAGAAAAGGGGATTCTCATACACTGTTGGTGGGAATATAAATTAGCACAACCATTATGAAAAATAGTGTGGAGGTACTTCAGTAAACTAAAAGTAAAACACCATATGATCCAGAAATCCCACTACTAGCTATTTTTCTAAAGGAAAGTAAATTGTATATCAAAGAAATGTCTGCACCCTCTATGTTTGCAGCAGTACTATTCACAATAACCAAGGTATGGAATCAAACTAAGTGTCCAGGAAAGATAAATGGAGAAAGTTAAATGGTATATATACACAATGGTATACTATTTAGCTATAGAAAATAATAAAATTCTATCATTCACAGCAACGTGGATGAGTCTAGGAAACATTATGTTAAGTGAAATAACTCAGGTGTAGAAAGATAAATACCACATGTTCTCACTCATATGTGAGGGCTAAAAAATTGGGCTCATATAAGTAAAGAGTAGAATTGTAGTTGTTAGACCCTGGGAAAGGCATGAGGAAGAGGGGAGGATAGGGAGAGGTTGATTGATACGAAATTGCAGCTAGTAAACACTGCATGTTCTCACTTATATGTGGGAGCTAAGCTGTGAGTACACTGCAGCATGCAGAGTGGTACAATGGACATTGAAACTCAGAAGTCGGGGGGGGTGGTAAGAAAGGGATGAGGAAAGAAAAACTACCTACGAGGTGCAACGTATGCTATTCAGTGATGATAGAGTAAACACCCAGATATCACCACTATACAATGCATCCTTGTAACCAAAATCTACTTGTGCCTGTGAATCTACCAAAATAAAATAAGCAAATAATCTATCGATCAATCAATAACAATTACAGCTAAATAGGAGGAATAAATTCTAGTGTTCTATAGCACTGCACGGTGATTACAGTTAACAATAATTTATTGTATATTTTCAAATAACTAAAAGAGGGAATTTTGAATGTTCCCAACATAAAGAAATGGTAACTGTTTGAGGTGATGTATATGCTAATTATCATGATTTAATTACTACACATTATATACATATACGAAATTTCACTCTGTACCCCATAAATATGCACAGTTATTATGTGTCAACTAAAAATCTAAAAAAAATATGATCTGGGATCCTTTCCTTTTTAACAGTCCTCTAATCTTGTGATTTTCTTAATAATAAAGAAATCATGATATTGAACGATAAGCAGCAATTTATAGCATTTTTAACCCAAAAGCCTCAAATAACTGTAAAATCATTACATGCATTTTCCAAAAGATATTAAATCAATAACTGGAATTTCTCCAGATTTTATTGGCAGTTCTAAAAAGAAAAATTCCATTTACTACAAAAATGTTATTAATTACACTTTAATGACTAATAGTTATTTTTTAAAAAACTGGTACAAAATTTATTAAATGAATGAATATATTTAACACAAAGTATCATTCTTCATTCTGTGGTTTGTGGAATTTAGAGCATCATTTATTAAATTTTAACATTATATTTTAAAGTGGTAGAGAACTGTTTCTATGTTTATTTCCCATAGTATAATTATTATTCTTTTAAAAGTTTAAATTTATACTCAAATATATTTTAAATGCAATATTTTTATATTGTATAATAGTTATAAAAATAGCATAAAATACATAACAAGTGCTACAGTCATTGTGTGGATGCCATGATTATTAAAATAAAACTCTAATATAGAATAATAGTAGATTATAAAAATTCAATTTGATCCTAATTTATTGAAAGCAATTTAGCTTTTAATTATTCACTTTGCCTCATAAAACTCAAAGTCTGTTTGTAATAGGTCAGGTAGGCCATGAAATCTAAAGAAATTAAACTGGGTCATATAAAAAGTAGAAATTTGCCTAAGGGCTAAGCAAAATCTTAGTGATGGAAAAAAAAGAAATAAAGGGAACTAAGTTCACCAAACATGAATATTTTTCAGTCCTATGTTTCTGTGTTCACTTAAGAAAGTCAGAATCTAAAAAGAAAATAATTGAGTAGATAATAACTTAATAAATATTAATTGATAAAATGCTATAATACTTCATGTCCAGAATGTATTCTGTCTTAAGATAGTATGTTGAAAGAGGAACTTCCTTTTTGGAGAGTATTACTTTTTTGCCCAAATTTTGTAGTCATAGAAGGAAAAAAAGTAGTCAAAATGAAATGAAACAATACTGTTCTCATGTGCCTTGCTGTGGCATTTTTTTAAATCTCAATGCTCTTTTCTGTCGATGTGTCACCAGGGGAAACAGGAGCTTAATAGGAGAATGCAGATATTTACCCAGCAGTATGAGAGCCAACTGTTAAGGACACTAAATGAGCGTGCAGACTAGATAGAAAGAAATCTATCAAGAAAGGTGTGGGATTAGAATGTGAAAAAAAAAATTGATGGCAATATTAAAATGAACTACTGTTGCAACAGTCGGTGGTCCTAGAAGACAGTTTTCCTAAAATCAGTAGTCCTGGAAGAATGGTTGACTAAAAAATACAGTACGCAAATTGGCACAGTGTGTTCTATATCCCTAATAAGAACTCGACAGATAAATGTGGCCAACGAATAGGTAGTGAAATATCTGTTTCATCAAAAAAGTTCATCTAAACATTTTGTTGGTGGTGACCAATCCCCGCTGTACCTAACTCCCTATGAAAGAGTGACAGAAAATGTAATTGACTGTTGAATGGATACTTCTGGTTTCCAAAGCCTTATTATTGCCCAGAGAGAGTTCCTAGATATTTCATAATTCTTTGTGGCTTCTTAAAATTGGCCTATATTTCAAATGTTTTGTTTGGGCAGCCATGTCAGTGCAAGTGATAGATTCAAATTCTCTTTTTGTTTTTTTTTTTTTTTTCATTGTTGTTGTTGTTTTGTTTTGCTTTGTTTTTGAGACAGAATATCACTCTGTCCCCCTGGGTAGAGTGCCATGGCCTCACCCTAGCTCACAGCAACTTCAAACTCCTGGGCTCAGACAATTCTTAGGCCTCTGCCTCTGGAGTAGCTGGGACTACAGGCATGTACCACCACACCCTGCTAATTTTTCTATTTTTAGGTGCCCAGATAATTTTTCTTTCCTATTTTTAGTAGAG
The DNA here is from genome assembly GCA_963575035.1 of Avahi laniger. Lineage (NCBI taxonomy): Eukaryota > Metazoa > Chordata > Mammalia > Primates > Indriidae > Avahi > Avahi laniger. The sequence continues at coordinate 69,204 of CAUYSK010029788.1, read as the reverse complement.
GTGGGATCTTGCTCTTGCTCAGGATGGTCTAAAATGCCTGAGTTCAAGAGATCCTCCAGCCATGGCCTTCCAGAATGCTAGGATTACAGGCATGAGTCACCACACCCGACCTTCGAGTTCTCTTTTTGATGAAGTTTTTTTCATGTACAATGCCTTGCTCTTTTCTTGATTTATCCTCCTATATATTATGGGAAAATAGCATGAAAATTCTAAAATATGGGTCTGTATTTAGAGTAACTCAATTTTAAATAAACTTATGTTTTAATATATATTTAATTTGTAATTATTCTCCCAGCCTTCTTTAATGCACTCATGACATATGCTAGACACTACAACCAACACAAACTTAGAAATATTATAATCTATATATTATATATATTTTATTGTTCTATAAATTACTTTTTTCTGAAAAGAGGGCAGGATGCATTTTCAGAGTTATTGCAATTCTCAGTTGATTTTTATAAGAATCACTTTTATTCTCTAATTACTTTAAAGTAGATTCTGACAGATCTTAAAATAAATTATTTTTTCTATTGGAAAACAAAGCACTTCATCTCACTTTTAAATGTGGCCTGCATAAGTGATTTCCTTCAAAAAGTATGGAAAGGAGAGGAAATATGATTTTACAATGGTGAAATTTGACAAAACACTACTTTATCCAGGTGATCAAGGTTAACATCATGACAAGTCATATTGATAGATCATAGCCTTGATATGATGTGATAAGAATAGCATTACCTCTGTACTCTTCCCTCCAAAAACACCCATAATCTCAGTCTTATAAGAAAAACACTAATCAAACACAAATTGAGGATATTATAACAAAGCTGATGAGAACTTTTCAAAACTGTCCAGGTTATCAAAATCAAAGTTATCACTGAAACCACTTCAGTGTCCTCTTCAAACCTTAACATGTCCCCACAATAAGTAAGCACAGTTGTCTCTTTTGCCGTCTGCTCAAAGAAAGAGGTTTCGTTCCTTCTTCTCACTTTCACTCAACCCAAGGGGGGAAGGGAGGGCACAAGACCCAGGGACAGAATCTAATACTCCTGTTACCTTTCATTTCTCCTATTTCCCATCCACATTGGTCTGAGAAATATAAATATTCCATTTAGCTTAATAATTACTTCTTATATTCTATCAAATATTTTTATTCTAATATCTAAAATAAATAAGTCATTTGTACTTAAAAATCAAGAATTGCATGAGGTTTGTTCATTTGCTTGGTTGTTTTAATTCAGTATTCTAAAATTTTCTAAACCCAATGTTTACCTCTAATGTAGTGACCAGTTCCGTGGAAGGTTACTAGAGAAAATAAAGCACAGTGTACTTACAAGACAGTAAACGATGACAATATCATCATGCCAATATCCTTCTCTAGAATATGTAAGTCTTTATTATTACCTTCAAGTAAAATCCACTCTTCATGTGATCTTCAATGTTTCTGTTTTTTAAACTTACTTCCAAGTGTATACAATAAATATACAATAAACCTCAGTTCTTTTTTTTTTTTTCAGAATATTACAAGGGCACAAACATTTTAGCTACATGAATTGCTTTTGTACAGATTGAGTCAAAGTTCTAAGTATGTCAACCACCCAAATAGTGTGCAATGTATCCCTTACGGGTGTATTTACCCATCCTCCTTCCGCCTTCCACTTGCTTGATTTCCACTGAATTGTGCTACCATATGTGCACATGAGTGTTGATCAATTAGTTACAATTTAATAGTGAATACATGGGGTGTTTGATTTGCCATTCTTGTGATCATTTAAAGTACAGTCCTAGTTCCATCCAAGTTGTTACAAAAGATTTTAATTCACCATTTTTTTTTTATGGCTGAATAGTACACCATGGTATACATGGTATACTACTAAGTGAATATTATTACTCTACTCATATATTGATGGGCACTTGGGTTGATTTCACATCTTTGTGATTGTGAATTGTGCTGCAATAAACATTTTAGTGCATTTGTCTTTTTGATAAAATGATTTTTTTTCCTTTGAGTAAATACATAATAATAGGATTGCTGGATCAAATGGCAGGTCTACATCTAGTTCTTTGAAGTATCTCCATACTACTTTTCAAAGAGATTGTACTAGTTAGCAGTCCTACCAACAGCGTATAAGTGTTCCTCTCTCTCCACAACCATGCCAGAATCTCTTGTTTTGAGACTTTTTGATAAAAGCCATTCTCACTGCCGTTAGTGATATCTCATTGTGATTTTGATTTGCATTTCCCTGGTGATAAGAGATAGTGAGCATTTTTTCATGTGTTTATTGGCCATTAGTCTACCTTCTTTGGAAAAGTTTCTGTTCGTGTCTTTTGCCCACTTTTTAATGGGACTGTTTGATTTTTTTCTTGTGTATTTGCTTGAGTTTTTTTTAAATTCTGGTTATCAGCGCTTTATCAAATGTATAGCATGCAAATATTTTCTCCCATTCTATAGATTGTCCATTTGCTCTATCAATTGTTTCCTTGACTGTGAAAAGGTTTATAATTTAATTAGGTCACTTTTTTGTTGTTGTTGCTGTGATTGCCTTTGGGACTTTCCTCATGAACTACTTGCTTGGGCCAATATCAAGAAGAGTTTTTCCAACATTTTCTTCTAAAGCTCTTACAGTCTCATATCTTAGGTTTAAGTCTGTTATCCATTGTGTACTAATTTTTGTGAGTGGTACAGATCCTATTTCAGTCTTCTACATGTGGCTATCTAATTTTCCCAGCACCACTTATTGAATAGGAATTCTTTTCCCCATTACATGTTTTTGTCTTCTTTGTTAAAGATCATATGGTATTATGAGGATGGTTTTACGTCTGGGTTGTCTGTTCTCATCTGTTGGTTTATGTCTCTGTTCTTGTGATGGTACCATGCTGTTTTGGTTACTATAGTCTTGTAGTATAGCTTAAAGTCTGGTAAAGTGATGCCTCCTGATTTGTTCTTTTTGCTTAAGGTTGCTTTGGCTATCTAGGGTCTTTTTCAGGTTCCATATGGAGCATAGAATTATTTTTTCTATATCTGTGAAAAATGATGTTGGTATTTTAATAGGAATTGCACTGAATCTGTAAATCACTTTGGGTAATAAACACATTTTAACAATGTTGATTATGCTGATCCATGAGTATGTTATATTTTTTATTTATTTACATCATCTGCAGTTTCCTTCCTAAATGTTCCATAGTTCCCCTGTAGAGGTCTTCCACTTCCCTGGTTAAATATATTCCTAGGTATTTTATTGTCTTTTTTGCTATTGTGAAAAATATTGAGTCTTTGATTTGATTCTCAGCTCGACTGTCATGGTGTGCAATTTGATTTTGTAACCTGATACTTTGCTAAATTTATTTATGAATTCCAGGAGTTTCTTGGCAGAATCTTTGGGATTTTCTAGATATAAGATCATATCGTTAGTAAAGAGTGATAGTTTGACCTCTTTCTCAATTTGAATGCTCTTGATTTTCTTCTCTTCTCTGGCAAGGACTTCCAGCACTATGTTGAACAGAAGTGTTGATAATGGGCAACCTTTTCTGATTCCTGTTCTACGTGGGACTGCTTTTAATTTTCCCCATTAAGTATGTTGCTAGCTGTGAGTTTGTCATATATGGCTAATATCATTTTGAGATATGTTCTATCTATGCCTGTTTTGTTAAGAGTTCTTATCATAAAAGGGTGCTGAATTTTGTCAAATGTTTTTTTCTGAATCTAGTGAGTGGATCATGTGTTCTTTGTTTTTGCTTCTATTTATGTGGTGAATCACATTTATAGATTTGCGTATGTTCAGCTATCCTTGCTTCTCTGGGATGAAGCCCATTTGGTCGTCATAGATTTTTATTTTTTTCATGTGCAGCTGAATTCTGTTTGCCAGAATTTTATTGAGAATTTTTGCATCTATATTTCTAAGGGACATTGGTCTGTAGCTTTCTTTATTCATGGGGTCCTTTCCTGGTTTTGGAATCAAGGTGATACTGGCTTCATAGGATGAGTTGGGGAGGATTTCTTCCTTCTTGAGGTTATGAAATAATTCCTATAGTATAGGTACCAGTTCTTCTTTGTAGGTCTGGTAAAATTTGGCTGTGAAATCATGTGGTCTGGGACTTTCTTTTGTTGGGAGATTTTTATTGCTGCTTTAATTTCTTTGCTTGATATTGGTCTGTTCAGGAGTTCTGTTTATTCTTGATTGAGCCTAGGAAGGTTGTAAGTTTCCAAGACTTTGTCCATTTCCTCAAAGTTTTCAAGTTTATGTGCACAGAAGTTTTTATAGTATTCAGAGAGCATATGTTTTATTTTCATGGTATCAGTTGTAATATCTCCTTTTTCATTTCTGATTGAGCTTATTAGAATTCTTTTTTTTTCTGTTTCTCGTTAATCTAGTCATAGGCAGGCCTGTCAATTTTGTTTATCTTATCAAAGAACCAACTTTTGTTTCATTAATCTTCTGTATAATTCTTTTATTATCCATTTCATTTAGTTCTGCTCTGACTTTAATTATCTCTTTTCTTTTGCTTTGTATGAGATTGGTTTGTTCTTCCTTTTCCTATTTCTTGAGATGATGACTTGGATTGTGGATTTGTGATATTTGTGTCTTTTGGATGTAAGCATTTAATGGTATGTTTTTTCCTCATCATTGCTTTTGCCGAATCCCACAGATTTTGATAACTTGTGTCTCTTTGTCATTTAGTTTTAAGAATCTATTAATTTCCATCTTAATTTCCTCCTTGATCCAATAATTGTTCAGCAGTAGGTGTTGTTTAATTTCCATGGACTTTGTGTAGAGTTGACTGTTTCTGTTGGAATTCTTTTCTAATTTTATGCCACTGTGATATGAGAATATATGTGCTATAATTTCTATTTTTTGGATTTGTTGAGATATGTTTTGTGGTCTAGGATGTGATCATTCTTAGAGAATGTTCCATGAACCAATGAGAAGAATGCATTTTAGTAGTTTTGGGTAGAATGTTCTGTAAATGTCTGCTAGTGCCAATTTTTCTAGAGTTGTGTTTAAGTCCATTATTTCTTTGTTCATTTTCTCCTTGTAGGATCTGTCCCATTCTGTCAACGGGGTATTCAAGTCCTCAGCTATTGTGATGCTGTTGTTTATTATTTTGTTTAGATCAAATAAGTTTTTATTTGTAAATATGGGTGCACCTGTGTTAGGTGCATAAATATTTAGAATTGTTATATCTTCTTGTTGAACTGCTCCCTTCACCATTATATAATAACCATCTTTACCTTTCTTTACTTCTGTTGATTTTAAGTCTATGTTATCTGATATGAGATGGCTACACCAGCTTTCTTTTGGTTTCTGTTGGCATGGAATATTGTTTTCCATCCTTTCACCTTGAGTCTGAATGAGTCCTTGTGGTTACATGTGTTTTCTGGGGACATCAGGTACTTGGCTTGTGTTTTTTTTTTTTTTTTTTTTTTTGATTCATTCAACCAACTATGTCTCTTGAGTGGAGAGTTCAAATATTCACATTTATTGAAAGAACTGATAAGTAGGTTGGATTTCTGTTCATTCTTTTAAGTAGAACTCTCTTGCTTTGTTTTACATCTTGAGTCATTATCATATTTGGTTATGATCTTTAGCTTTTGGATGAGTTTACACCAGGAGTTGTTTATTGTGCTGATTCATGTATAATGTAGTTCAGAGTATTTCCTACAGGATGGGTCTGATCTTGACAAATTTTCTCAGTGTTTGCTTGTCTGAGAAAGTCTTAATTTTTCCCTCATATAAAAACTTAGTTTTGCAGAATAAAAAAATTCTAGGTTGGCCATTACTTTGTTTGAGAAGACTGGAATGGGGCTTTAATCCCTTTTGGCTTTTAAGGTCTCATTTGAGAAGTCTGCAGTTAGTCTGATGGATTTTTCTTTGCAAGTTACCTGATGTTTTTACTTTATGGCCTGTAGGAGTGCCTCTTTTGTATTTACTTTGGCCAGTCTCATGACTACATGTTGTGATGTTTGCCTCCTCTTAATGGATCTTCCAGGGGTCCTTTGAGCTTCTTGTACCTGGATATCTAGATTCCTAGCAAGACCTGAGAGATTTTCCTCAATTATTCCCTCAAATAGATTTCCCAACCCTTGTATATTTTCTTCTTCATCCTCAGGGATGCCTATGATTTTTATATTAGGCCTATTTACATAATCCCATATTTCTTGCAGGCTTTGTTCATTTCTCTTATTTGCCTGTTCTTTCTCTTTGTCTGACTTGTTTAACTCAAAGGTGTTTTCTTCAAACTCTGAGATTCTTTCTTCTGTCTGATCCACCATATTCTTAAGTCTCTCCACGGCATTTTGTATTTCCTTGAATGAATTTTCCTTTTTCAGAAGTTCTGTTTGATTTTTTTTAATAATTTGATTACTTTAGTGAATTGTGTATTCATTTCTTGCATTGTCTGTGGTTTCTTTGTGTTGGGTTTCTATTTTCTCTTGTATTTCAATCTACTTTCTTAAAATCCATATTCAAAATTCTTCATCTGTCATGTCGGTCGTGTTGTTGTGGGTGGTGTTCATTGGTAAGGAGTGATTGTTTTCTTTTGGGGGTGTCCTTTCATTCTAATTTTTCATGTTTCCAGCATTCTTTCATTGGTTCCTTCTCTTCTGGCCTGCCAGTAGAGACCTAGGTGCTAGGCCTGGCTTACAGGCCTATCTCCGGGTCCCTAAAGATTGATCCCTGAGCATGCTAGGGAGAGGAGTAGTGGTTCTGAATTACCTATGTGGTGTTTTATTAGGTCTGGTGAATGTCTTGGGTTACCTCTGACCTGCTTTCACCTCTTCCCAATAGTGTGTAGTGTGTGAGGTCCCCCAGCTTAATCTCCTAGATGATGAATGTTACTTGTGAGTATGAATCAGCCACTCCCTGTTCGCTTGACTTGAAGATGCCATGTTTAACTATGGGGTTGTTTTGCCTGTCATTGATTGATGTTTTCACGGAAGAGCCAGCTGCCAAGATGGTATTTTGTATTCATTGTAAGGTCTGGTTCCCCAGGTTGTGCACATGAAAGCCACATGCTTTATAGGAGGGACCCTGTGGCTCCCAGGGGGTTGTTTGATTTCTACTCCTCCTCAGATGGTGGAAGGAAGAAGACAAATCATGGCTGAATTGTGAGAACCTGAATGGCTTTGTAAAGCCTCAGTGAGACTTAGAGTTTGCTTATCCAGCCACTAGGGGAAGCCACTAGTATGGCTTCAGGGCAATCTCTCCAAGCCAGGAAGGCTGTTCCCAAGGAAAGGGCCTAAATGCTTGAGTGCTAAGGCTCTGGACCAGGGTCTCTCCACCCTTGTCCATTGGCACAGTTTCTCTGTAGGATGGAATGAGCACTCTCTGATCAGAACAGTCTGCATGCGTTCCCTCACCACACAAGTACGACCCTGTAACTAGCCCTTATTCTGTGTGTCTGATCCACTATCATGCATCTCCATAGGCCACTGGCCTTCTAGGGATCCTTAATTGTATGTGCTTTTTCCACCACAAGACCCCATGGGGAGAGAGGTGGGCTTCTCTTTCTGCAGTAACCTCTGCCAAGAGTATGTTTCCAGTGGGAAGAAGTATCCACTCATGAGTTTCTTCGCTTAAGTTACAATCCTTATTTTAATCAGTGCAGGAAGAGCCCACTGCTCCCGTTCAGCTGGGGCACTTGGGGCATTCAGATTTCATGGCAACCAGGGACTAGGCTAATTCACTCTGAATGCCAAGCCCCTGTCCAATATGGTGATTCTCCAGCAGGGATGGAGGATAGGTGTGCTCCCAGAACCTGTTCCTCAGTGCCCCTCCATACTCTCCTAATGGATATGTCTGCAAAGGCAATCCTCACCACCCAAGTCTGAGACTGAGATCATCTCTCTGCACTGTTCTTGTTCTGTGGGACACCAGACCCAACCTGCCTGTCTAAGCCACCAGCACAGTTCCCATGAAATGCCAGTGGGCAAGAAGCTCACATATTGCAGCTGTTCCCCCCTCAGTGGTGGGCTTGGCTGAGAATGCTCACCCACCATAGAGAAGTAGCCTTTTGTGTGCTTCTCAGTTCAGAGCATTTTTATGGTTGCAGTGGTGGGGGAGGGATTGCAGCTACCAGCTGGCCCAAGCTAAAGCTACTTTCACTGATACCATGATTAGAGGAAGTACAAAGGAGGAAGTGTTTAGGCATAAGAAAGCCAGTACTCTCGTCTCTTGTGGCACTCTCTGTGGTATGTCCCTTTTTAAACACTCAAACTCCTGTGGTTCCAGTTCACTCTGCTATTCATATTTAGCCACCGTGCTTGGGCTCCTGGTGGGTAGAAGCACCTCCGATATGTTTCATGTTCAACTTTTAACAAAGGTACCCAGGTGGGGGAGAAAAAGCCCCCTTATTTACCCTTTCACTGTGCTCCAACTCTCTCTGGGTTTGGTCCATGCCACTGTCTTCTCCTCTTTATCTTCTTCTTTCTCAGCTCCACATTTTTCTCAGTTGAGTGTCTGGATGTCTCTGTTGTCTCTCCCTATAATCTACACCTTGGCTGCAACTGCTGTCTGCTCTCCTCAGTCCAATATACTACCTTCCAGCTGGGACAATTCGACAAGCGATGTCTCTATTTGGCCACCTTGGCTACTGCCTGCCTCAGTCCTAAAATTGACTGCTATAGTCACAATATTTACACAGCATAGTTATCCCTTACTTTGTACTGGTATCTGTACCACTTTCATAGCATGAAATCTCATCTTTGTTCTTATTCATCTCTTTAAGTTACATGCAGATTTAAGTTTTCACCTAAGCCTTTTCTAACAATGCAAGTTCACGGTGTACTGTAAATCTTTATTAGTAATTAAATTGAATATCTTTCTTTTATTTTGTAATTTATCATGCCTTGCCTAGTGATGTCTCCTGGGAATTGTGGAATATTTGGAAAGCAAGTATGGGGCTTCAGTCATATGATATTTGAATCTGTAATATATTAATGAAGGATATTAGACTCTGAGAATGAGAGATTTGCTTATGGTAACAAGAATGGTAGGCAGCAAAATGAAGCCTAGATCCATGAGTCATCCTGACTCTGGAGAGCTCCTGTTCTCAGTTTCACACTTTCACTCTCTTGTTCTCCTTCTGTCTCTGGAGGATCTGGAAAGATTTCTGTTTTTCTTGCATCTGTAGCTGCCTCCCTCAACACTGCATACAGAAATAAACCAAATCAATAACTATATAAATCAAGCGCCTATGTAATTACTTTCATAAAAACTGATATGGACAAGTTGAACAGATTTGTCTCTGACCCATTTGTTCACAATCCTAGTTTGGAAGATGAGCTCAGCACACTCTTTATGCTCCTTGATTTCTCACTCAGATCCTGAGATGTTTTTGGTTACCAAATGAAGATCCAAAATGTTTGTCATAAGATATATTATTTCAACCATGCTAGCTATATCTTTCCACTGAAAAACTGATAGAAGTTCATAAAGGTTTATAAAAGACACTAGGAGTTAGTGTTTTGTGAACATGAGCATGTTAGAGTTTAAGGATTATGACCTTTAGATATATACTCCAGAAAGTTGATGATAATTTGTCATGTTTGATAGTGTCTACTCAGGCCAAAGACTAGTGCAATTTTCAGCATTCTCAATAGCAACATTCTAGCACCATGAATAGATTATGAGCTGAATTACTAATAGTTGGCAAAATGTTGTATGGCCCACATGTCAGAGATTATTCAGTCCTGTTCAATAAATGACACAGCGTGTAATAAAATTCAGTTATGTTACTTTATCATTGGTATATTTAGTACAATGAGATTGCAATTCCTTTATTCATACTACAGCAAAGACATAAGTATGACTTATGTGACAAACACTGCAGTCTCTTGCCCAATATTCTTTTTGCCCTCTGTCCTTAACATAATTTAGTTAGGAGTAGAGATGTGTGCAGTTTCCTTGGCTCCTTTTGCCTCTATAAGGGCCGACCTCTGATAATGGGTTGGAATCAGAAATCAAATCACTATGTATTTTATTTTTTTTTAATAAGGGGACAAACTCAGCCAGCATAAGCTGGCTCCACCTTTCTGATGGACTTGATGGCCTCCACCTTTCTTTCTGTAGCTTAGATTCTGACTAATGTGAGGTGGTAGCTTGTAAGTGGGAAGAAGGAAGAAGCTCGGTCTCTTTTTGCATCATGGAACTGTCCTGAATGGCTTACTTCCAAATGCTGTTATGTGAAAAAACAATTTGTTTAAGCCGGATAGTTGTTTTTTTTTTTATTTTTTTTCATCTGAAATCAAACATAATCCCAACTACTGCACTCTCTTGAAGTCAAATTCAGTATTTGATAAAAAAAAATAAGGTATAAAGTAAACTCATTATCCATGAAGACTTGTGCTTAGGAATATAGGTGGTCATGATATGTATGAACAGGTTCCATACAGCTATTGTCCAGTGGAGAGCACCAATTTCTGACAGTTAAGGTTAATGCCAATATTATATTCTAATAAAGTTTTCCATGTTCTGATGTTTACCAAGATCTTTCAAATCTTAAATCAGAAGAGAGAATTTTCCTGGAGTAATTAACAAACCATCATTTGATATTGTTTTTAGCACAATGGCTTATTTCAACATTTGAAAAGATAAATGATCCATTAGGTGATTCACCAGGAAAAAATTAAATTAAATTAATTTTCAACATTCTCAATTATTAAAATGCAAATAACAAGTTAAAACTATTAAAATTCATAAAATTTTATAAAATTATTAAAATAAATCTAGTATATAGTTCTATTAAATTTGTTATATAAAGTATAAGCCTTACAATTTATTATCTAAAGCCTCTGAACTTTTACTTCAATTTTGAAAATGTTTTATAATTTTATTTATGTAGTAAATAATTTTCTTTCAAGCTCAGCTACATGTCTGAAACTTTCATTAAATAATCACTGACAGTTTACCGTGTGTGCTGTACATTATCCAAACAATATTTGGCTTGCACCAGCCCTTGAAAGCCTTTTGTGTTCATCTCTCCTCAGCTCCGCATTCAATGACACTGCATTTTAGTTTGCAATCTGCTATGATGTGAATGTTTACACCAAAGAAATTGGCAAATTTTGGCAATAAATCCCTGTGTTGGGGGAAGAGGAGGCTGCTGGCTGTTAAGTATAATAGTTACCAGAATACAACAGCAAGAAATATAAAGTTAACTAAGGTATCACTCTATCCTTATTTCTTCAAATATATTGATTTAGCTTAATTTTATGTCTTATACTTACTTGGTTCTATGAAAATTACAAAGATATGCTACATCTTTTTATTCATTGATGAAAATTTTTGTTGAATGCCTACTACAAGCAGTTATGTGCTGCTGCTAGTTAGAGTTTACATTCAGAAGGTCTTCTTCTGAAAATGTTTACACTACAGCGGGGGTATTTCATCTGCTCACAAACTGCTATAGTGTAAGCAAGTATGTGATAAAGCTAGGAGAGGTGAAATCAATGGGTCATATAATTCTGAGCAGGAGAGAGCATTTGAGAGCTGGTAAACTGTACGAGGCTTCACTGAAACTGTTCCATTTGTCCTGAATCTTGACATTTGGAAGAAGAAATGTATAGATAAAAGTTGGAGTGGGTGATGGGTAGATTATTTCTTTGCCATTTTGAACTTATCTCTGTTATTTTCTCATATTTTATTGAAATAATTTGTATGTGTTTTTCCCCAATTAGGCTTTGAGAATGAATACTAATCTGTTTTGTTTTCTGGCACAGAAACTGTTACAGTCCAAGTTCTCAATGAATGCCTTCTGGACTGAATTCAGGTGGGAGAAATAAAAGACAAATGCAGGCTGTGTTTAGGAAATAGTGAGCACTATAATTTGGCTGGATAAAATATTATGAGAAGTAAAATGTATTAAAAGAGATAAATATGAAAATGGGGTGAAGTCAGATTATAAGAATTTATTACATAGACAGTGGGTATTTAAAAAAACAGTAGTAGGAGGGAGTAATCAAAACATGCTCTAGAAGGAAAATCTGACAGCTGCTTTGAAGGTGGGTTATCATGTAGAGTTAGCAATAAACATTTAGAAAAAAAGGAAATAATATAGATAACAAATAAAAATGACCTGAACCATCATGGGGGTAAGAAGGAATGTAATTGATAGAATATAGTAGACTTCAAGGTAGATAAAACAGGAGAATTAAGTGTCATTATATATAGGACAGGTGTGTGAAAAGAAAGAAATGTAGGCTTTGAGTCAGAGTGGCTTGGAACATGAATAATCTATCTGAAGAATTAAGTTAATAAAAAAGAACAAACTTTTGTGTTTGTCTAATTTTTCAAGAACATGAGTTTTTTGTATATATTGAGTTTGGCTCTTAGATACTTTATAAATATATAAGACAGTCATTAAGAAAAATCAGAATTTAATAAATTGTTCAATATGTATGTGTATATATCTATTACAGTTATAGTTATTTATAAAATAGTATGGAATATATTTAAAGCAAATACTTTAATTTGTGTTACTTAAAATATATAACATATATTAATCATACAGCCCAATTCATTTTTATACTTAATCAAAATTTCTATGTTCACTAAAATTAATACAGTTGCAAAAAAAATCATCCATATTACATCAGCTCATGAAATATAGGTAACTTTTTCTAGGTATACTTTGGGGTTGTTTAGCAATAGCCTTCCATTATTATGAAAAAAATTCCATGACTAATCAAATTGATATGTTATTCACTAAGTGGCTAAAATACTATGGATGTATTCTCAAAAGATTCATTGAACTTATGTGAGTTTCACATATGGCATTAAGATATGTGACCTAGAAATATATGTTATATTGTAAGCACATATTTAATAAGATTGTTCTTATTTAAGTGGCAAGGGACACAGAATCAAGTTTTATTTATGACCAGTTCATTTGCTGGACTTCTGAAATGGTATATTAATCCTTTCTGCATAGCACGTTAACTGTTTCTTGCCACCAGTTACTTATTAAATGGGGGCTATTCTCAGTTTTCTGCTAAAATAAGGCCTGTTACCGCATCTTATATAATCATCTACGAATTCAGTTTTTCATTAGTATAAGAAACAGAATAATATTTGACTCTTATACCTCCGAGGAACATTTTTGACAAAGAATAATACTTTAAAATGCTTTGAGTTGTTAAAAAGAAAAAAATTCTGCTCAGTAGTTCCAAAGTATCATTAGGATGATGAATATATGAGGACCATAATATGAACAATAGTTTTATAATCCAAGAAACAATGGGAAAAGCCCTGAGAGTTAAGTGACCAAAACTGCTAAGTGGCATGATATGAGATTTACTTTACTACCAATTCTTTAGGGCCTTTGACAAGCATAATATAGATTCAGACTAATGTCTTTCGCTTCCCATGGAAAAAATAAGACATTGGACCTAATTTTCATCAGATTTTCTTATCTCATGTAAATCCTTAAAATATTTGCCTCCAGAAGGTATCACTAGAATATGTGAGAAGGTATGTTTATATGTGTACATCATTGCCAGCTATGAATATTTTTAAAACACATATGACTGTTAAGAATTAATTACATATTTAAAGAAAAGGAGGATGTGACAGTAGCAAATATCAACAAAGCTAAAACTGACTATTCAGGGGACACATAAAAAATATTGGACTATAGATGAAACACAATGAAAGTAATAAAATAGGAAACATTTTGACTTCTTTTTTTCTGTCATGTACATTTAGTAATATTATACAAATAAGGAAAATTAGAATATCAGAGAGTAAATTAATCTGAGATTTATTTAAATGCAGAGTAAATGGTATAAGATCAGCTTGGGAGTTAACATTTTTAGGAAGTTGAGTAGGGTATATGTTTATCTCATTAAATTTTTATTTCTGGCTGATTAATGACCCTATTGTTTTTTAGATTCCACTCAAAGTTAACATGCAAATCACATCTTATTTTTTCCCAGAGAACAATGTTGTTGCTTTTGATGAAATTAACACAGACTCTGAGTTGGCCACATTGGCAATTCACCCACTTTCCCTATGTGAAAAATTACATTCTTCAAATATGAGCTGATGGATAGAACATATACTACATTGAAGGAACAACTGAACTTTAATAAAATCTATCTTTCCCATCAGAAGCAAACCTTTTTCTGGTAGCTAAACAGAGTCATTGATGAACCAGTTTATGAATGAAGAATATCATATCATGCCCATTGTGCATGAGAGAGCAGGTATGGGTATTTAAAAATGATAATTAAAATGGTTCCAAATTCTTAGAATTTCACTGTAGCATGGTAATTAAATAAACTATACTACAGTTTCAGGAAAACAAAATGATAAAGCAAAAATGTAATTCTTAGAATAATCAATAACTCTAGTTATTTTATGTCCTAAAATTTGTTTTTATTTTTATCCTTTCAATGATGTTAAACAGATATTAAAAATCTAAAAAAAACTTTTGCTACCATTCTGAGGCAAGCCATGAATATCTTTGGCCAGAATTATTACAATGACCCCACAGTTGATCTCCACACCTCTATCCTTCATCCATACAGTATACTCTCAACACAGTATCCAGAGTGAGTCTTATATTCAAGAGTCTGAGTAAAAGTAAAATTGTTCGCAATGGATGAAATTTCTGTAAATGTGTCCCATGTTCCATACACATCTCTCTAACCTTATCTTTTGCTATTCTTCTCCTGTTTCATATCTCTCCAACTATATTGGTCTTCCTTTCCATTACCATGCTTGGCATGCTTCCACATTAGTGTACCCCACATTAATTTTTCCCTCTGCCTATTGTTCACTCTTTCCCTATATTTCTGCATGTCTAACTCCACTCCCTTATGTATTTCCAGTAATCTTATTTTTGAGGGTATCCATACCATCCTATTTAAAATAACATTTCCCACCCAATACTCTTATAACTTTCTGACCTTTTCTACTTTACTTTATAACACTTATATCCTTCTACTTTATATATAATTTATTTACTTATTATGTTTATTGCATGTTTCCCAGATGGAATGAAAAGTTTGCAAGGACAAGACTTGCTCCTTCCTTTGATCACTGAGGAATCCCAAAATCTAGAGGAGGTGGGACTTAGTAGTTACTCAATAAATATATGTTGAATGAATGAATGAACATTTTCTTATAGTTAAATGGTGGTAATAAGTAATAATCTCTTACTCTATCTGGAAAAAATGACAATAAAGCTTAGAATGTCAATTAGTCAGTGAGTATAAATAATTAACCTGCACATTGAAAAACAAGACAGGTACTTACTAAATTCCTGCCTCTTTGTATGCTTTAAGTGTGTGCTCCTTTTCTAGGTAGATGATAATGTATGCTGCTGAGCAGTCTTTGCATAAACAGAAATCTTGTTTGACCATCATAAGTGCATCAGTTAAGTAGAGGTAAAACATGCAACTATTTTCTCAAATGCCAAATTCAGTGTGAAATCATACTGGGATATTTTAAATAAATATAAAAATTAGTGTATATTAGGCAATGAAACAATCTAAACTCCAAGTATCCTAAAAATATATGTTTATCTCTTAAGGTCATTTTCTTATAACACTAATTATGTAAGAACATGGAATATTCAATGGTGCAGAAAACGTGTCAGACCTCAACTTCTTTGAGAAAGTCTATAATGTCATGGAGAGCCAATGTTGGTTTAGATTTCAAATATTCTATAAACTTATTCAGCTGAAATGTCTTCTAGCTTCTGCTGTTGGAAGAATATAATTTTCTTTAGCAAGCATCAGTCCCTTCGGGAAAGCAACCAACTAACCAATGAAAGTCCCCTCTTTCAGGAAGAACAGGGGTCTGTACTTCTGTGCCAAAGTCCACAGAAACAGATGATAGAAACCTTGCAAGCTTAAAGTGTATCATTCCAACGAAAGCAAATATAATTAGATAAAAGCTTAATTCATTGAACTATCATTTCATTTTTGATTATGAAGTAAGTTAATATTAACTGCTTTATGCAGCTCATTTGTACATTTGGCCCAAGGTCATGATATAGCAAATTAGGTTTCCTTTGGAAAAATAATACAATAAATATTTTTGCTCTTTTTCTTTTTTAATTAAAAAATACAAGTAAAAATGTGAATACTGCTTTTCAAACTTTATCTAACTAAGCACAAACCACATGGAAAAATGCATAAATGTGAAATTAACTTTTTGCTGTGCAGAAAAAGAATTTGGATTTGATAGCATGTGAGCTAAAATAAAAACATGCATAATTTACACTACAGATGGGTATATTCTCTGCATTAAATGATACCTAGAGATTTCAAGGAGGAAGAAAATAAAGTGACAATCAACATTAAGAAGGTGGCAGAAGTAATCAAACACATGCCATGTGTAAGAAAAGGCATAATGAAGTTTCCACAAGAATCTTTTTCATGACTCAGACACCAAATAACTATTTCAGAAGCTTCAGCAGAAGTTTCAGTGCACTTATCAATAATATATCCAGCTACGACTTTAGATATTAAAACAAGAGGAAGTGCCTATATCAAAGAACCAAAGCTCAAACACATTATACCATAGATCTTAAAAACAGACAAGAAAAATGTGAATGTGAGGGAAGTGGATTGTGTGTAGACGCAAAAAATACTTCCGTAGAAGGTTGAGAATAAATTAGTAATAAGGTACAGGGTCTTAAATTTTACAAATCAGAGTTACACCAAAGATCCCATAGGCAGGAACAAAATGTTTTCCATTTAAACAAAATATATTAAGCAATGGAAAGATGGAGAATATAGTAATTTAAAATATTTGCCTTGCATGATATCATTCCTTTGGCAACAACCATTGCGTTTGCTGAAATATCTTAGCAGAAAGACAGAGAACTATATAGTAGATCTTTTTGGTTTTGAATTGAAGAACATTAATAAAGGAGCAAAGTGTAGCTAGAACTACTAGGACTGATATTTATAGTTGCAGGTAAAGAATCAATCTGGTGCCAATCATAATTCATAAATAAAATGTTATGGGAAGAATCATTATAAGAATAACTAATATAGAATGTTTTGTTTTGTGCTTTAACAATTAACCATTATAGTAAATAGATAGTACTATAATTTGTTTGGCTTTTAGAGTTTGTATTGTTTTTTTATTTAGCATTACATCACCATAAAATTCAGTGTATGTTTCAGTGCATTGAGGAAAGTAAAATCTGCAATAGTCCACATTTTATGGCACAAGTTTCTAATAAATATCTGAAAATTATCTTTTGATTAATTACTATTCAAGTAACTTAAAATAAACATTCTGTGACTCATGTTTGGTTCTATGGAAGCCAGCCAAATGAACTTCAAGTATAGATAGAGCTATCAGGTAACCATAATTGAGAAGATTTAGCAGATGGTAATTACATATGTAAAATGCATCTTTTTAGAGTGCCAAAACTTTTAGCTTGGGTAAGTTCTAGAAACTTTCTTTTAAGGGTAAAGTAATTAGGACAATATTTTCCAGTTTTTTTTTTTCAATCTTAAAGATTTTCCTTGAATTATAGCCACAGTTTCTGAGGTCAGGTCCCTCACTATATTAAAGTAGATAAAATCTATGACTGGATCATTTCCAGGCTTCACTGATTTAGGCTATACTTTATCAAAATAGCACAGTAGTCATGTGTCCTTACCTAATCTCTTCATTAGATCAACTTACAAAATCTTAACTCTAATAAAATTTAAGGGAGAAAATTATCTATCAAGAGAAAACTCAAAAACCACAAAACTAAAAATGTCTGTTGATGACTTGATGTCCATATAAAAATTATTCTTAGAATAAAACATAATATTATTTTTTCTTTAATTATCAATATAATGTCTTCTAGGTGGAATAGTGACTTAGTTTTCCAATGGGTAAACTCTTCTAATTCATATTCAGAAACAATTTCTTTGGTGTAAAGATGTTTCAACTGATGAACCAGTGGCAATGGGATTTTGTTCCTAAGCTGAATAGCACATTTCAACTTGCTGTAATTTTTAAAAATTTGGTGCTTCTCCCAATCAACAGCATATTTATTAACAACTCAAAATGAAAAGAATTAAGGATAATGTGTTCTGTTTGTCTTCACAAAGTTCCGAATATACCCAATAACTTTAATATGCAGTTTAAGTGCCCTTAGAAAGAATAATATGTTTGGTGTCACCAACAAAGACAAAACTTATAATGGGACTTTCTTAGAAATGATTTCCACCTCAGATGGTCTTTCTGCAATTCTGACAATCATGACCAAGGACAGGGAGGTGCATTGGGTTATGGAGGAAGTTAAATGTAAAATTCAACAAAATAACTTTTTATTTTTTTCATTTTTTAATTTTTTTTTATTTCTGCATATTATGGGGGTACAGACTTTCAGGTTACGTATGTTGCCCTTGCCCCCACCTCCCCCGCTAAGTCCGAATTTCAAATATGTCCATCCTTTGGGTGGTGCACATTGCACTCTTTGTGTATGCATGTACCCATCCCCTCCCCCTCCTCCCCCTCCCCCTTCCCAACATCCAATAGATGTAGTTTTGATTTGCATTTCTCTGATGACTAATGATGGATTTTTAAATGTTTGCATTGTACTTACCAGTTGAGTATCTCAGCAAAATCCAGTATGCTCCGATGAGAATGTCTTTTAAGTGTCATGTTGGTGCTCAGAAAGTTTTGGATTTTGGTGCATTTTGGAGTTTTGCATTCGGGATGCTTAACCTGTAGTAGGTAGATTCAGTAGAACCAGGGGTTTTCAATGCATATAGAGAGTGAGGACAAAGGAAGAACCCCCAGATTTCTGGAAGAGGGAGAGTTTTTTGTTGTCATGCTTTGTTTTATGGAAGACAAAAGACACTGATGTATATTTAAATGCTGATGCAGGAAGCTCATAGTAGAGAAAGATTAAAGGGAAAAGTGGAAAATACCCTCTTTGGAGTAAAGTAGAAGGGGTTGGCATGGGATTCAAAGCAAAGTAAGAGAACTGGCCTTACAGGAAATAATAGCTCTTTCTTTTAACAGAGGGTCATTGAGATAGGTAGAAAATGTTTACCATAGTCACTAAAAAAATGGGAGAATAAATTTTCTATGGAAACATTATCATTGCTAGTGTTTAAGAGCCTTGCTGAGGTCAGTGAACATGAATTTGTAGTAACATCGTAGTAACTCTTGGTTGTATGGTTTTCTCTGGCAATACCCAGATACAGTTGCAAAGCAAAAAGTTGGTTGGATTTAACCACTGTTGGAGTTTTGCCAGAAATGTGTTGATAGCATATTGGGGCAGGGAAATGAGGACCACAGGACACTGGTGAGTGGGAGCAAGTATAGGAATAAATGACCAAAGGTTCTGAGGAGGAAGAACAGCTGTGAATTAATTGAGCACCTGTGTTGGGAAAAGGGGTATTTGTGGTTAGAGTGGAGTGTCTGAATGTGTCATATCAGAGGTCAGTCATTTTAGAATGATGACAAATCCTAGGTGTGACTGCACATTTGACTCAGCTTATTTTGTTTCAGAGTGTAGAAAAAGATTTCTGCTTCAGGTGTTGAATGTGGATATCTGAAATCAATCTGAGTGTTCAGGATTTAGGGTTCATCTTAAAGCAGCAGTCCCCAACCTTTTTGGCACCAGAGACCGGTTTCATGGAAGACAATTTTTCCACTGGAGGGTTGGCAGTGGGAGCTCTGCGGCCCAGTCCCTAGCAGGCCATGGACTGGTACTGGTCCACGACCCCGGAGTTGGGGCCTGCAGTCTTAAAGGATATGGAGAATTGTCAGGAAGTATGAGGTTTTCCATATTTCTTGGGAATATTCTAAAAATAATTCTGTAGGTATATGGGGAAATCTAGTAGGTTCTGACCAAACGAAGATGCATTTTCATTTACTTCTTCCCAAAAGTAAACTTTAAGTGGAAAGAATTTCATATAAAAATGAGGTGTGTTCTTAAATGTGGCCTTACATCTGAATCACTCGGATTGCCTCAGAAGCATTTACCAGGGGTCATGTAATTCTTGGTCTACATTAGATCCGGTGGAATCTCTAAGAGCCTCCGCTCCCTTGCTTAACTTCCTCTTGTTGGTCCTCACGTGGGAAAGGACCCAGAGAAAGGATTAACATAAATTGAGAATGGTGTTAAGTACTATGCTGGGAACTTGAGATACGTTATCTTAAAGCATATATATTTTTAGTATGGGTTATGTATTTTTGAATTGTTGTCACTCCATTAAACCCTTAGAAATGGTAACATTTGCAACTTTCTTTCCAGACTCGCTATCCCATGTTGGAGAATCCAGAGGTTTTGAGGAAAACAGCTGATGATTTTCTTAATAGAATTGCCTTGACGGATGCTTACCTTTTATACACACCTTCCCAGATTGCCCTGACTGCCATTTTATCTAGCGCCTCCAGGGCTGGAATTACTATGGAAAGGTATTAATTAGTGTATTAACTTAGGTCAGATTCAGTCACTTGGTTTATTTATTCATAGAGTCTGAGTTTTTGAGTAAGGTTTATTTGTGGCTATAGTCCTTAATATCCCTTGTGGCTGGGAGGGTTGGTGAAAGAAGAAATGAAATCAATCACCTTTTAAGGAGATCTTTAACAATTAGGTAAAATATTGTTGAGCTAAGAGGATACATTTATGACTGAAGTAGAAGTGAAACAGGTGATATTTGAAAGACTGGTACAGCTATCAGTATATAGAAAATTTAGAAGTTTTATGAACTGATGAGCAACTTTTGTGCAGCAAATATATCTGTTTTATCGTTTTTCTGCTGTAGGGCATGTGTGACACATGGAATTGAGTAAAGATTTGTTGAACGAATAATGCTTTAGGGCAGCGGTCCCCAACCTTTTTGGCACCAGGGACTAAGTTTCATGGAAGACAATTAATTTTTCCATGGACTGGTGCTGGGAGCGGGAGGAATGGCGAGCAATGGGGAGTGGCTGTATTTACAGATGAAGCTTTGCTATCTCCCCAGTTGCTCACCTCCTGCTGTGCAGACCCATTCCTAACAGGCCACAGGCCAGGGACTGGTACTGATCCAGGGCCCAGGGGCTGAGGACCATACCTTTAGGGGATGTTCAAGTGAACTGTAATTGAACTGTAAATAATAATAACTAATATAAATGTACACTGAGAACCAAGCTCTGTGATGAACACTTTTACATGAATTAACTTCACTTGATTCTTAAAACAGTATCTTGTGCACCGATTGATTAAATTATCATGCCCATAATGGTTATCATATTGAATTTATAACTGAGGCACAGCCTAGTGGCAGGTTAGACTTTTTTTAGTTTCTACATTGAATTTCTGAATTTATGACCTTTGAAGTTCAGCTTGATTTCATTCTTCGAAATAGCTGAGGAAGATGATAAAACTTTCTAAAGTTAAACTGTTTTACGTGTTTATGATCTCTTGTCCATAATTTCAGAATCCATTGATAAGGTGGCAGAAGATAGGAATAGGTGTGATTTAGTTTTTATTCCACTTAATAAGAATATTTATGTTTTTTTGCAGAAATCTTAATATTCCTGATTACAAGATGCTGCCCCAGACATTACTGGGATATTTCACATTTTGTAGTACATATACCAGCTTATTTTTCTAAGACACAAACAATTGTGAATTTCAAAACACATCTGCATCCAAGATAAGGGATTGTAGGCTTATATTTTACTTATGATATGCTTCTCTACAAACACAGCTTGCCAATTGTATATAAATATATACATTTAATCCCAAAGTGACTCATACTTCCATTTATTTACTAAGAAAACATTGAGCGCTTTCTATGTACTACTATGCACTGTACTATAGGAATATAAGAATAAACGAGATATAAATCCCTGCCTTAGGAAAGACAGCCATGTAAATAATTGATGTTTATGAAGTTCATAAACATCAATGGATGGATGGATGTGGACTTCCATTCTGTAAGGGAAAAAAAGGCTTATTCTCCACAATTCAAATAACCAAAAGTTTAATTAATCTGTTGAAGCATCTTCTCTTATGCAGTATATATGCCAATTCTCCAGTAGTGAGATTTGAGTTACGTAGACAGTGGGAAGAAGTGTTCCATTGTCCAGATGTGAGATTATTTCACCTCCAAAGTTTAGTTACTTATAATTCCAGACAGGCAAAATTGAAATTGTGGTACCTTTGGCTCACTGCAAATTAAATAGGCTTTTGTTGCATCCCCAGGGACTGTAGACATTTGGATTTGTTTTTTTTTTTTTTAGCCCTTAAGATAAATGCTTTCCAATCATTTTTAACTTACAACTGATTTACAGGCAAACTTTTGGGTTTACATTTATTGCTCATTTCAAAAGGGAAAACCCTGTGCTGTTGTCATATTTTTCATCTGCTAGTTTGACTCTTTATTCTTTCTTGTCTGTGGACTTGAACATGTCAAAAATATTAAAATTCTAATTCACAGTTGAGATTAACAGTTGCTAACTTAAGCTTTCACAGAAGTACAATCTGGTCAGCTAACTCTTAGAATGAAGTGTATCCCTCTGAGGCTTAAGAAATCAGAGAGAAAGGAAGATTAAATAGAAACAAAGGAAGATGGCAAAAGTGGAGTTTTAGGGAAAAAGGGGAAAAGAAGAAACTAATTTAGTTATTTTGAATTATTTATAACCAGAAATGTATTAGTTGTCAAGGGAGTTATCGATTTCCATATCTAAAATTAATTCCCATGATAGATGACAATGATGTAATATCAAACTGTTATCAAAGCTTTGTAATAAAATTTAAATAATCTGGATAGTGTAAAAGACAGCAACAGAAGTTCTTAAAGCATTGCTTTCTATTTTTACAACTATTACACCTAAGAGAAAAATTAATATTTTTTTGCATTTATGTTTGAAAAACTATTTACACTTTGGGTATCTGTTGGCTTGGGCAAGTTCAGGTACATAAAACCTCAGAGTAACTAGAAATTTCAATATAAAAACTATATTTTCAAAATTTTTATGCTGTTAATGGCTCTGAGAAAAACAGGTAGTTGGGTTTTATATCACATTGATGGAAAAGTATCAACAGCTTTGATTTAGACTTAATGCAAATAATATGTAATAGATTTATAAAGCATAGGATGATATTCCCATTGGTTTGAATGCCTGTTACTCCCTAGAAATGCAACTGTAGGTAAAATGACCTTGATATTAAGGGGAGAAAGTATCAGTAGTATTGGTAAATCCCAGCTCTTCTATTTCCTGGCTTTATGACTTTGGGTCCATCCCTGTAACTCAGATTCCTCATCTTTAAAACGAGGATAGACTCGTTTTATATAAATAATATAAAATAATATAAACGGTGTAAGTATTGGCTATTTCTACTGCTATTTTCATACTATTTTCATTCTGAATGCTTATACATGTTTATTACTAAATTTAAGCTAACTTTGGCAAACATCTTTTAATATAAGTAGTAGTAAATCCTTAAGACTGTAGGAGTCGTCGATTGTACTCAGGGATTTCAAAGGATTATTATGTAATAATACTTATAAGTTAATTTTAAAATTGCTGTGGATGAAATGAACATGGAGGAAAATTTATGTTTTCATGTTTCTCTATATGCTGTATGTTTTCAATAGATTAAAACTTTTTTCCTTTCTTTACCAGTTATTTATCAGAGAGTCTGATGCTAAGAGAGAACAGAACTTGCTTGTCTCAGTTACTAGATATAATGAAAAGTAAGTAAAACAGAATACTTTATAAATATTATCTTGGTATTTAATTTGAGATATAACATAGATTTTTGTTATATTTATTTTCATTGAATTGTTGTATTATGGAAGCTTAAAAAATAACATTGGTTTTGGTGTAAATGATCCAAAGTTAAAAATAAAGAAAACGGGAGGCTGAGGCAGGAGGATCATTTGAGCTTGGAAGTTTGAGATTACAGTCAGCTGTGGTCATGCCACTTCACTCCAGCCTGGGCAGCAGAGCAAAACACCCTGTCTCTTAAAAGAAAGAAAGAAAGAAAAGAAAAATTTTAGAAAAAAAAAAAAGATACATTGGTGGAGAACACATAGAGGGTACATGGAAGGAAATAGTCTTCAGATACATAGAATTTATGAGAAGAATGAAAATAGATTCAAAAAGGGTTTAGAGATTGAAAACAGGGTCTTTCTAAACTGTAAACAAATATATGACAGGCACTGAAAAAGATCTAAAGGGACTAACTTAAGCATAATGTTTAAATTTGGAATTTCTATTTTGTAGATAAATCAGTTTTAACTAGTTAATACATGTCATTTTCTAGTCATTTTGTTAATAGTACATATGATCTGGTTCTCAATGAGGGGCAATTTTTGCAATGTTGGAAGACATTTTTGGCTGTCACAACTTGGATGGCGGTGGCTGCTGCCAGCATCTAGTAAGTTGAGGTGAGTGCTGCTAAACATCTTATGATAGTACACAGGGCAGCCCCTGTGGTAGGCTGAAAAATGGTTCCCTAAAAGATATCCATGTCTTAATCCCTGGAACCTGTGAGTATTACCTTACATGGCAAAAAGCAAAAGAACATTAGTGGGGATTTTGCAGGTAAGTTAAGGATCTTGAGATGATGATGTTAATTATCGAAGTAGAGACTAAATGCAGTCAACAATAGTCCTTATAAGAGAAAGGCAGGGGGAGGTTTGACACAATCAGAGAAAGTAATGTTTGGAAGATGCTGGCCTTGAAAATTGGAGTGATGTGGCTGTAAGCCAAAGGATACTGGCAGCCACCGCAAAAGCTGGAACAGGAAAGTAATGCATTCTTCCCTGGAGCCTCCAGAGAGTGCGTTTCCCAGTGAAACAAACAGATTTTGGACTCCTGGACTATAAGAATAAGAATACATTTCTGTTTTTTTAAACCACCAAGTTTGTGATAATTTTAATAGCAGCCTCAGGAAACTAATACAGCCATTCATAACAAATAATTATGCAGCCCAAAAAGTCATTAGTGTTGGCACCGAGTTCTGTGTTAAGGGTTGAGTAGAATCTCCACTTAACCGATCAGCCAGGCCTCCCCATTCTTTATTCTCGCCTATGGCACACTTAGTGCTCATGGTTACTAGGCTACTCTTGAGGGTTAAAAGTCAATAGTGTTTGTTCTCAAACCTTTTAGGCTAATTGTTCTTATTAATTAAATTTGTAATTTAATTAAATATTGAGTAAACAATAAAAGATTGGTGATCTTAAATGTTTTATGTTTTAAAAGTTAGGATGCTTCAGGTTATATAAGTATCATTTCTTGATTATCTGCTTGAAGTGATCTTGAGGGCTTCCCTCTTTGCAAACAATGGATTTGTGATTTATGAATCATAAACTGTAGGTCTTCAGTTATACCACTAGAGGGTTCACTTCCAAAGCTAATTGTGATTTGGCTATAGATATTAGGATCACAGAATTTAGTAGATGAAAGGGGCCTTAAAGATATTCCACTGTACTTATTTCAAAAGGGTCTTAAAGATAATCCACTGTACTGATTTCATGGCTTAGTTTTATTGCTGATTTCTTCTCAATACCTTTATTTTGCTCCACTTAATATGAAATTAGAATAGCTCTTTATAAAATACTCAGAGCTATAATGATGATAAGATATCCATAATTTTTTGGAACATAGATACTGTCCTAAGGGTGTTGAGTCACAAGTATTAATTCAATTGAAAACACTGCTTTATTTGCATTATAAAATAAGTCAGTAGTATGGTTACCCATTTGGAGCACCTGGCTGGCTAATCATAAGGCCTGGATCTCTCATCATTCTCCTAATAAATCTGGAGATTGATATTCTTTGATTATAGTTTAATAACAAACAAGATCAGCTAGAGGATGTTTTTGTAATTAGAAAGTTACTGATAACGGTACTTTACTTTTAACCTAGAAAGGACATTTTTGTATAGGGTCTACATTTTATTAAAGTAAAAGATCATTGACACATTTTTATTAAGCATCCCTTTATAACATGTGGATAATGTTTCCTTTGTAAACAAGAAGTACACTCTTGGCCCACCATCTATAGGATAATATGTTATGAATGTGGTTGGTGGTCAGAAACGAAGCATATTCACTAAGTCATTTAGGGTTTTTTTAAACAAGCTTCAAAACTAAGCAAGAAGTGACCACAGTAATATTTGCAGTAAATTAATACTGAATAGGTTATACTCGTGCTTATATTTATCTTGTACATGGTATGGGCTGAGCAGCAGAGACTGTAATTACTTGAACTAAAAGTATGGTGTTTATTGGATTTTAATGCAGAGTAAGACAAATCCTGATCCAAACAATCATGTCATTTCAAGAGTATTGTGTTGTTTCCTATAACAAAATGAGAAATTATTCAGCTCCATTACTGTGAGAATGAGGCTTTTTATTATTCAGTTTAAATCTATTTTATCTCCACATAGGCATGAGAAACTTAGTAAAGAAGTATGAACCACCCAGATCGGAAGAAGTCGCTGTTCTGAAACAGAAGTTAGAGCGATGTCATTCTGCTGAGCTTGCACTTAATGTAATTACGTAAGTCAACGTGACAGTGTTATTCAAGAATAGGTGTAACTGTTATTCAGTCTAGCTTGTCCTTCAAGTAAATCATTTCATTGGTAAATGTTTGCTCATCTGGGGAAAACTGACCCATTAAATCAGATTGTTTTTATTGAGTGGACATTTCTAGTGGATTGAACTTAATAGTTTGGTTTTCGTCATACAGTTCTGATCCTACAGTAACTAACGTGTTCTTTGGCTTGTAGGCCCTGTCCTGTTATTCCTCATGGGGTCTCAGGGATCAGGGTCTTCCTAGGGAACCACTGACCTTTTTCCTGCCCTTTTAATTTTTGGTCTATTTGCGGATGTGGTATCTAGTCTGAAGAACAAGTATACTGTTCCAGACTTAGAGTCGGGAAACTTGGCATATCTTCTTTCATTGACAAACTTTATATTGAAGACAAAGCCAGTAGGAACATGTGCTGTTAGATCTCTTCTTGCAGCCGTAGGAACACCCTTAATGTCTCTTAAATGATTTGTAGGTTTAATGTGGAAATCACCATGAAATTTGTACTTTATGCTTTGCAAATTGAAGGATCTGCTTTTTAGGAGTTTAAGCACTTGGGGATTTGAGGTGATAGGAATGTTGAAACTGCTATTTTCTGTGGAATGCATTCTGATTCTAAAATTGTAGCTTGTTAAAATTTAATAGGAATTAGCTGTGGTATCTTATAGTTAAGATGTATTTGAGATATTTTGATTTCTTATAATTGGTGAATATATGCTGCTGGATATGTGTGAGAAGCCAGAACAGCATTCCAAGGCCTTCAGATCAGGTACACATAATTCAAATTCCTTAACTATAAAGCTGTAGTAGCAGAATATCCAGGAACTTATGACGTGTGCAAAATATGAGACTGTTTTATTATAGTTAATAGCTGTAACTGCAAAGCATGGCTTAGCACAAAACTTGAAAGTTGTAGATTTCACTCCTAGATTTCAGTGGTAACTAATAGGAATGTTTCAGAGTGGTTCCAGAGAAATAAATGTTTATTTTAATGAATAAAAGTATTGCAGCAATAATTACGTTCTTTTCACGTTGACTTTGAAATGGGAATAGAACAGGGATTGGCAAACTATAGCCCACAAGCCAAATCTGGCCCACCACCTGGTTCTATGGTGGTGGGCCAGTTCTATTGGAACATAGCAGTTCTATTTCCAATAGAACATAGCAGACCCATTAGTTTACATATTTTCTATGGCTACTTTCATGCTGTAGCAGAAAAGCTGGATAGTTGTGACAGAAACAGGACTATATGGCCTGCAAGGCCTATAGTGTTTGCTGTCTGGCTATTTAAAGAAAACCTATCAATCCCTAGATTAGACCTGCCCTTTTAGCTAGGTAACTGAATGGCCCATAATCCAAAATTCCTAATTGCTAGAGTTTGTTTTACTCCAAGTTGACATCTGCTTTGTACTATGCCAAGTAAATTCTACAAGTCTATGAGTATTTGAGGGGTGTTTCTCAAACCATGAAGGATTTTTTAAAAAAATTCCTTAAAGACATACATACACTTTTGTAAAATACAATAAAAAATGAGTTACTGGAAAATGAAATAAAAAGGACATACAAAAATGTAAGCTCAAATTTTATTTGATCCCACAGTCATAAAATTATTGTCAAATTGCAAAAAAGTTTCTAAACACACAATTCCTATACTTACCTCACTGCAGACTGGAAATAGTTCATGGACCACCACTGGTTCATGGTCCATACTATGAGTAGCACTACTTTAGAACAGAATATTTGTTTTCCTTGACCTTTAAAATTATTTTACCTTTATTTTTCATTACACAAAAACTACATTGTCGTTAAGTTAATCAGTACCGGTTAAACCAAAGTTCCCTTAGACCAAAACCCAAATCTCAGTCACGACCTTCGAAGTAACTTACCAGTTGGTGTGTACCTTTGTCAGCCTTTTCTCTGCCCATGCACAAGTGAAATAAGTTGTTTCTTCTTTGCATTAATGTTTTTGTATGTATTGTAAACAATATTTATCAGTGTTTTGTGCTAGTCTGGGCGAAAAATAGTTTTACATTGGTATTTTAATGTGCATTTTCTTGATAACTATAGATGTTGCTGTTTCCATGTTTAACAGTCATTTATATTTCTTCTGTATAGCTTATCTGTAATCTTTACCTAATTTTCTGGTGTTAATTTTGTGATTTGTAGTGCTTTACAGTCATCCCTCGGTATCCATGGGGGATTTGTTCCAGGGCCTCCCGCTGATACCAAAATCCACAGATGCTCAAGTCCCTGATAGAAAATGGCATAGTATTTGCACATAACTTATGCACATCCTCCCATATACTTTATATCATCTCTACACCTAATACAATGTAAATGCTATGTAAATAGTTGTTATACTGTATTGTTTAGGGTATAATGACAAGGAATAAAGTCTGTATATGTTCATTGAAGACAAAACTTTTTCCTCAAAGATATCCAGTCCACGGTTGATTGCATCCATGGATACAGAACCCACAGTTATACCAGGAGAGCCAATTGTACTCTTCTTATATATGATACAGCTAATCTTTCACTTTTTAATATATATAAAATTTCTTTTGCTTTATGCTTTTACATCTGAATGCCTTTTCTTACCTTAAATTAATATTTATTTTGCCTTTTGTTTAGCTGTTAAAACCACTTAGAATTATTTGTGAATGGTATGAGGAAGAGATCTTCTAATATTTTTTAGTTATTTTTGTCCCAGCCTATTTTTGAATATTGCATGTTTTTCCTAGTTATTTGAAATATTTTTTATCACAAATTAAATTTCTAAGTATAAACATTTTTTGCCTAGTATTCTGATCACTGATTTCTTTAAATGTTAATGTCACACTTTTAATTATCATAGTTTTTATAGTGTGTTTTGATGAAAACTGAGACAAGGTACCCTAACATCATCATTTTTCAGATTTTCTTTGCTATTTTTCCCACAATCTTTCCCAGGTCAGTGTCAGATTTGACGGGTTCCATGAAAAAAATTTTTATTGGGATTTTAATAGAATTGAATCAAATTTAAAGATTGACTTGAAAAGTATTATCTTCCTATCCATAACTCTGCATCTCTATTTAGCTAGACCTTGTTTTTCAGTATATAGATAATATTTCATTTGGCTTTGCTAGTTTATTCCTAGATATTTTATAGTTTCTGTTGCCAGTACTGATGGTTGCTTAATTATAGGAAGAAGAGGAAAGGCTATGAAGATGATGATTATGTCTCAAAGAAATCCAAACATGAGGAGGTATGTTTACTCCAAAGGTGAATTTTAAATCAATTATTTTTGTTACACATTTCAGTGTGGTCATATTGTTAAAATTCATTGTTCCAGAGTATAAGCATTATAGACAGAGATGTGGGTTTTTTAAGTCTTCATTTTTTACATACTTCTTATGCTCAGTACAGTGTCCATTATTAAAGGAATTTTTCTCACTTCTGCCATAGCCTGTTGTGAAACAGTATAATATTTGATGAAGAATCTTTCCTATGTTCATAGAAGGCAGCAAGGATACACATACATACTAAATTTTTGTTTTATTTCGTGGTTCTCCAAGGATTTTTACCATGATCCTCTTTTTAAAAATTATACCTGGCAAGTCAGAGACAAAGGCAGAAGGTCACACCTGTTACCTTTATGCCTCATTTGAGTAGTCTGGTAAGACACTGCCGATATTACTAAGTGTGAACTACTACACTTTCCAGATTTATTTATCTTCTGTAACAGACGTAGGTAAAAGGAGATAATTTTGCTGAAGGGAGGCAAGGAGGTAAATAATACTGCTTATGTTTCAAGATGTTATCCTTACCACTTTTTCTTTTTCCTCCTTAGGAAGAATGGACTGACGATGACCTGGTAGATTCTCTCTAACCATCTGAAGTTGATCTGTCAATGCTAACTAATCAAGAGAAGTAGGAAGCATATTGGGCATTTACTTTATTTAAAAAGTATAATGGGAAAACATCAAAGTATGTTAAAACTTTTGTATGCATTATTTAAATATTTTTCCTTTCATAGTAGCTTTATGTAAAATAAAACATCTTCAAAAGAGCCAGTTTGGATATTCTTGCCCTACTATGACTCATATCAAATTAGTCTTTCTATGGTAGCCAAGTTAAAGCTGTAATTTATTTTCCTTTATTGTTTAAAATATGATAGGCAAAACCTATGCTTTTTGAAAATAGGCACCACAAAAACCAAAACTTTTAAGGAATGTGTTTTGCCCTCTAGAAACCTTTATAAATGGCTTTTTCACATGCCTTCCTGATATACTTAGCTATTCGTGCATTACTACTCAACCGCAGAAGGTACTTCAACTTTTGTGGCACTGAAAGCTAGTCATTTTGGGCAGCGAATTGTTTGTTTTTCTCAATTATTTACTCGAAACATTTCCAAGTGGATTTAAAAAAAAAAAATGTGTTTTTGAGTAGTTATTTAGATAAAAATTTAAGTTGCTATCGGTAAGTATCAGCAAATTGCAATATTCTGTTTTTGTTTTTGAGATGGAGTTTTGCTATGTCATGCAGGATGATCTCAAACTCCTGGACTCAGGCAATCCTCCTGCCTCAACATCCTGAGTGGCTGGGCCTATAGGTGCATGCCACTACACCTGGCCATATAGTCAGTTTTATAATTTTCCTATTGGGTCACCTATAATTGAGTCCATATAAATAGATGTTAAGTATGTTCAAGAAATTTAATTCAAATTGAAATGAGCTGATATAAACATACAAAAGCAGAGGATATGACACCCAGTTACTTGAGTGTGAATCATGGCTGCCTCTCCTTCACTGTGTGACCTTGGCAAGTTACTAAACATTTGCATGCCAGTTTCTGAAACTGAAATTGGAGCAAATAACAATGCTCACTCCTCAAAGGATTAATTAGAATAGTGCCTGCATATGCTAAGTGTTCAGTAAATGTTAGCTATTAATAGTTGGAACCAAATTGTGGATATCTGTATATCAAGCCAAGATTTTTCAGGAAAACGGGCTTGAAGGAATACTGAGAAACTCAACTGCCCTGAGTCTAACTACAGATACAGACACCTCAGTCTCACTGCATCCCAGGCTGTGCTTTCCGTGCAGGTAGGTACCATTTTAATTACATCTTGGTATTTGAGAGCAATACTTACTATTTGCATATTCATCTCTATAATATTCATCTCTATAATAATTCTTTACATTTTAAGCTTGAGTGTCTAGGATTTTTTGTTTCCTTCTCATTCTGGAATGAGAGGAATAAAATTAATGAAGTGAGATTTTTACAAAAGTGGAGTGGAAGAAGCCAAAGTTTATAATCCTCTAGTGTAGTCCTGGTTAAGTGGTATTGCTGCTAGGCTTTAGAATTACAGCGTTCACAGTTTATCTCCTGTTTACCTTTCAGATCACCAAATTGTGGCATCAGAACAAAACTTATGTCTGAAAATGTTCCCACCCAGCCCCATGAAAAGGATTAAGAGATTTTACTTCAACGTGACAGGCTAGGTACTGCAGAGCCTACAAATGTAAGTGACAAGTTTCCCTTTCCAACTTAAGAGACAAACGTTATTAAAATATCAGAAGCATGATAAGTTTTTTAGGTTTGTGTTCTTAAATAAAAGGCAGAAAAGGAAGCATTTCAGACTAAGGAATGGTAGATAGGTTAGTATAGCTGAAGGACTGAGCTGTGATTAGCAGGAGACACCAGAATGCCACCAGAATGCCAAGCACTAAAGTTTGGACCTTTGTGTTTGTGTTGTTAAAACATTTTAGCAAATATCACTAGTCCACATCCCTCCAAGATTATCTCCTATTCTGTAAACCAGGGAAGGAGACCACCTGGGATACTACTGTGGTGTAGTTTAGTTAAAGAGCAGGAGAGATGGAAAAAGAAGGAAAGTGGTATGATAAAGAGACAAGAAGGGAGAGAATGGAATAAATTGAATTGATAGCAAGGAAAAGGAGTCCAGGATGTGTTGTGT
Source organism: Avahi laniger (assembly GCA_963575035.1). Classification (NCBI taxonomy): domain Eukaryota; kingdom Metazoa; phylum Chordata; class Mammalia; order Primates; family Indriidae; genus Avahi; species Avahi laniger. Next base: position 36,739 of record CAUYSK010029788.1, on the reverse strand, counting down.
TTTTGGTATCAGTGTGGAACTGTGATTGAAGCTACCTTCCTCCATAGAAATAATGGCCTTTTATAGGTTAAAACTATGCTAAGCAGACATCTTTTAAACTCTTGATTAGTTTTATACCATCACAGGAGTAGCATGAAGTGTTGCTGTTGGAATCTGGGCCTTTAGAAAATATTTTACCACATTCTTTTTGTATGTCTTATCCACCCGGGAGTATTATAGTGGGAAGGAATTGTTGATTAACAAATATATATTGAATAAGGGAAGTCCTTTTGAAAAGAGGACATTTGCAAAAATACTAATCTGAAGTTTCATCTTTTCCCTGGGTCTTGCTCTGATACTAAAGTTTGAACAGCCCCTAAAGGAGGAAGAAAATAATGAAATTAAATGCTTATCCATATTTAGACAGAAGTAATCAATTATGCAAGATATCCCTTGGTTTTATTTTAACTTAACCTTTGTGAATACTTCACAAAATACACATACAGAAGCAAATAAAACTATACAGTCAAACTAATATCCAGCAGATACAACAAGTAGTCAGTTCAAAGATGGATAAGTGGCTGATGTCCACATAAATCAAAGGGGTAGCACAAAAAAAAAAATCAACTTGGAATTAATGAACAAACACTTTCAACAAAAGCATTCTAGTTTTTTTTTTTAACATAAAAGAAATGGGCAATCTATAAAAATGACTGAATGGGTAACATGCACTGATCAGTACAATGACCAATAATATTTATTGAATTCAAACTAGTTACTGTTGTAAACATTTAACAAAAGCATTATGAGCTCTCCAACAAAATAAGTGGTATGTTTAAAAAATAAAGCTGATGAGCAATAGATCCATTCTAGATATTTTCTTTCAACAGTTCCAGCAAAAGAAATAGCACAGTATTTTTTTAAAAAAAGTATTATACAGCAAAGATTGTTCCTATTATAATGGCAAACTCTGGAAACTGTAAATACAAATAAAGTCATTCAACAGTCAAATGGTCATATTCCTAATCAGGAAGAAGTTACAGTAAAAACAGTCTGCAGTCCAGTTGTACTCAATTGTCAATAGAGAATGCTTTTCTTGTCAGTTGATTTCATAGTTCTTTTTCCAAGAGACAGCAAAACTTTGGCAATTGGGTGTATTGAAAATATATTTTCAAAGTTTAAGATACAGTCATAGCATTTTGTTTTGTGAAAGGTGATCTGTACACCAAGGCTCAGAAGTTGGTAAAGATTGAATCCATGTGGAAAAAGTGCAAATATCCTGCACAGATAGCTTACAAAGGTGCTGGCACAGTTATTCACCAGCAGAATTTTGGGTTTTGTTTGCATAGCTCACACATCACTGGAATGTGGAAAGGTGTGCTATTTTTTGGCAAGAGCAAAGGAGACATTATACTGACGACGTGAATTTACCATGTGGGGCATGCCGAATCCATGCGGAACGCTGGCGTGAAGGCTGCTACCTGACATCATTGGTTTTTGTATACTGGTTTTGTTTTTGTTGAAGCAGTTCTGTTATAGCCAGCAGCTTTTTCAGTACATGCTAGGCAAAAGGAAAAATAGTGTGAAAATAATTAGTAAATAAATGAAAGCTCGGTCAGAGATTTCAGGATGGGAACCTGGATTTATAGAGAGTTTTTGTATATCAAAGTGAACAGAAATTAACTTGTGCTTGGCATGCTCCTAAGATAAATCATCAGAAGATAGATTTGCCATTATAAATGATATGTGACAATCACAAAAGGGTGAATGTTTTTTTTAAAGAATCACAGAAGAAATGACTACACTGATCCTAAAATTAAAGAAAAAGTCTTATTTTTAATTTAGTACCTATGGCAGATCATATAATAAGTTTTAAAGTGATTGGAGCCCTAATGAATGGGACTCTTCAAAATTTGAGGATTCTAGAATTTGGGGTTGAAGGGAACTCATTATCACCAAACTCAGTGCTTTAGTCTCTTCTACAAAATCCCTGCCAATGGTTAGCCAGTGTACAGATAGTATTCACTATATTCTGAAACTATGGAACATGCTCCTCTCAGTGGTCCTTCTCTCAGCTGAGGCCAAATTGTTATTTGTTTTGTTTTCTTCTCTATATCTCCAATAGCTTAACTGACCTGGTTTCAAGTCCCTTTAAATTCTAGTCCCTTAGTCCCTCTTTGATTGTATCCCAATCTGTTGGTCTCTACAGCAGAAAGAAGTCTACTAATATAGACTAGTGTTTGTTCAAGTGTGGGCCATGATCCACTTGCATCTGAATCCCTGTAAGAGCTTGTTAGAAATGCAGTTTCCATAGCTACACTCCAGAATTTCTAGATATGGAGCTTGGAATATATATTTTTATCAAACACCCCAAATCTCATCAATTTCAGAATCATTTTGGCCATGCCTGCTGTGTATGAAGACAGAAACTGAAAGAAAAGACACATCCGTATTGACTTATTAGCTCACTTGCCATTTTCACATATGCCACTAAAGTGTATGAATACCACCGTTTTCCAGTAGAGTTATTAACATTTGAGACTCACAGGCAAGACTGAACTTTTTACGGAAGCATACCATCAGAAGTACATCGTCTGGGCCCATTATTCCTGTCTGCTGAGATCTTTTTGGATTATGATTTGTATTTGATCAGACAGGATAGAAATGTTAACCAGAATTTAGCTACTGATTACCTTCACAGGGTCTTATGCTTGAAACATCATTGTTAACAAGGGCTAGTAAAAACCTACCTGCTGCACACCACGCTCATTGCTGAGTGTTCGAAGTTCATCTGAATGGGCCACACAAATCTCATGCAATGCTGCTAAATCACGGGACAGGTCAGTTCTAGAATGCTCTGTAGTGTCTGGAAGTTCAGGTACATTCTTTAAGAAAATCATAAAAACTGCATTTAGAAATACAAATCTTTATATTCTCTTTTGAAAACATCCTAATTGGGTATAGTAAATTAATTCCCTTAAAATTTTAAGGATTCATCTTATTAAAATGTAAGATTCAGCATTAATTCTGATATGAAAACAGGTATCATAACTTCTGTTTTCACATGGAAGCCATGTTCTTTTTTCTTCCACTGCATGGCAGAATGTGGTACAGTATTATTACTATTCTTAAAGAAAAACAATGATTTCTTAACAGTTAACGTTATAGCTATAGGGACTGGGGGTTTTTTTGGTGTGTGTGTGTTTTTGTTTTTGTTTTTAAATCTAGACCATAAGCCAAGTAAACAGTGTGGGTATTAACTGCTAAATTCCTACAGTGAATTTCATTATTAAGCTACTACAGTTCATCTAAATTAATCAGCATATATATAAGTAGGAACTGCATTACGAGAACATGTGAGGTTTGTGATTATCTGGACTATACTCAGAATACTTGCTAATGTTAGAAATAATCAGTGTTGATTATAGTATATTTATATATGATTCATAAAATAACTTTGTCACTATAATAAGTTTGTAGTACAGGTTTAAGTGTTACTTACCAGAGTGTTTTGGATTTTAGAATATTTGCATTATACTTACTGTCTGAGCATCCCTAATCCAAAAATTCGAAATCTGAAATGCTCTAATTAGCATTTCCTTTGAGCATTGAGTCTGCATTCAAGAAGTTTCAGATTCTGGAGTTTTTGATTAGGGATACTCAACTTGTACTTTATTCTTAGCACTAAATCTAAAGTCTTGGAATAAAATTTAACATGGGCTTGTATTACCAGTAATTTTGTATAAATCCATTCCTCTCCCTAATGGTGACAATATTTACAATACATTCCTAAAAACCACTCACTTTTGAATGGTATAGGGAAACACAATTAAGCAGAATGCATTCATTAATTGACTGAAGGATTATGGAGATGAAAGACACTACAGTTATTTGTCTTCAGAGAACATATACTCCGGTATAGAGGATTTTAGAAAAGCAATCTAATCAATCATAGCAACACAGAATTATTTATCACAGACATGCAGGGAAAGCAGAACAAATGGTATTTTATTAAAGTTTAGGGTTCAGCAAAGGTTTCCTGAAGGATATAATAGAAGAGTATGAGGACACTGGAAGAATATTAGAATATTTGGATTCTAAGCAGTATAAAATGCTAGATTGCGTGACATCACCGGAGAGTGACATAAAAGCTGCACTACAGACATACTTGTGATTATGGAACATGGAGCCCCAACCATGAATCTAAAACCTAGATATAATGGATTAAGACAAAATGAGCTAGCCTTAAATATTGGGCAAACATTCTCACACAGCTCCTTAACCATTATTATAGTAAAAAAATTTTCCAATCACTGACCACCTATATTTTTTTATAATATTTAGATTTTCAAAATTTCCCAGTAAAGTTTTTGTTCACATATAGAAACATGATGAATACTTAGCATTCACCCCTCTATTTCTCAATTTCATTATAAATATGAAGCTATACCATAAATAATTTCTTATACATTAGTTTTAATACCTGAGTTACAAGCTAGTGGCCCACAGTCAGTCCTGATTTGTTTGCCACAGTGGTGCAGTGATTGTTCACTTGTATTTTTAACTGAATCTGAATGCATTAAGGCAGAGCATGGGCATCTCTGTCTCCTATGTTAGCATTCCCTAATGCCATATACCTGGCTCCATTCACCCATACACACTACCTTTCTAGTTTCCCTATATATGAACTGAATTACTAATAGTTTAGTTTAAAATTGATTCAGTATCTGAAAATCTACATAATCATGAAAATCTTACTAAGAAATGCATAAAAATATCCCCTGTTCTGAATTTTATGATTACAATTTATAAAGGCCCAAATGAGGCATAGGTAGTCACACTGAATGAAGTGTAACACCAAATCCTTGTCTTTTATTCCTAGAAAAGCCACGAGAACACTCATTCTCCAGTCTATTTACTTAGTTAACCTGGTCAGAACAGTGGGTCATCTACTTTGTTTCAAATCCCACACAGGAGCAGCAAAGTAAAAGTAACAAAAAGGCAAGGGAATGTCACAGCAGTGAGAGAAACTAAAAAATGACAGTAGTGCAAAAGCCACAGTAATGTTTAATATGTGTGGTGTAAACCATTTAGTCGAAGAATAAATGGTTATGACTACAAACAAAAATGCCACTTTTGTTTAGGAAGGCAGACAGAAATATGCAGATTTAGGGGTATTCCCCTCCACCTCCCGCTAGAAAAATCTTTCTAAAGCTTATTGCCTAAATGGTTTAGCTCAGCTATGCTAAACTACAGGTCTCAAGTACCTGAAAATCATATACATACCCCAAGTTCATCTAAAAACATGATCATACGATGTTTGTTGCTTTTGATGAATGGATTGACACCTTCCATATAGGGCTCCTAAAAAAATAAAAATAAAAATCTTTATGAATCAGAAACAAACATAGTATGATCTATAACAAAAAATCATACATATATAGCTAGAATTCTAATTATGAGCATGTGAAGCTACTGATGGACATAATTAATCATATAATGACAGTATTTTCCTTGTAATATATAAGCAAATAGCTATACTGAGGAGCTGGGGTATGTTTAATGAAAGAATGAGAAATTCTGGACCCAAACACAAATCTTAATACATAGCCTAGAAGGCCCACATGGCTTGTATGTACATTCTTTCAAAAACAATTACTGAAAAACTGCTTACCAAGCACCAAGAATCCACCAATGATTATAGGGAATTAAAATACAGTATAATAAGGATTGTAATAGGAAAATATATTATTCATAACCTGCCTCAGGAGTCAGATAAACTCAAAACCACACGTTAACTGTTCATCATACTAAAATCCTAAGCCTACTTAAAAATATATTATGAAACAGGAAAGCATCAATATTAATAAATTCTCTTAAAAATCAGTAAGAAACTCAATGAGATAAGGACCTCAATAGGTAATTCCAAAGATACAGACATGAAAGTCTAAGAGTAATGAAACACAGAATAACATACCTATCAAATTGGCAAAAGTAAAAATAATACCCAGTGAGTTTTGGCAAAGTAGGGGAACAAAAGAATCTTAAATTGCTGATAGGCAGTCTTACAACATATAGCAAAAGCCTAAAACATGTATTTACTTCCTTAATTAGAAACTTTAATGCAAAATTTAGGAAACTATTGGACACGAAAGGATACACGTTAGAGCAGCAACAGTGACAAATTCGAAGCCATCTAAATATCCATTAGAAGAGTATGTAATATCCACAGGATGGCATGCTTAGTATTCACTAAGAATAATGAAATAGTTATATATTTCTAGCATTTCCATGTATGGTAAGAAGTTTGTCACATTATGTGTGTGACAAAAGCATGTGACATGGTATGATCCCAACCAGAATATTAAAACAGTCGTTATCCTTACACAGTGGGATCATGTTTGGGTGTTTTAAAACACTCACCTGAGTTTTAATATTTACAGTGAATATTTATTGTGAAATAAAAAAATTTGGGCACATTTAAAACTATGCTCATTGATTAATTTTACATTTAAAAGTGAGAGAATTTTAGTATACTGGAGCTTGAAAAATTAGTTTTCTATAATAACTAAAATGGTAGTTTTTAGAGTTACATTATTAAAATGTAAAATCTAAACAAGATGCTTAAAAACATAAATATACCAACAAAAATGAATTATCTTCATGAAATATCTACTGTTGAAAATTTACTTAGCTGTATTTTATGATTTTATCATGTGAAAGTTTCATTCTTAAATTATATTTTAAAGTATCAAAATGTCATTACCTTAGCTCCAAATTCCACAAGATTTGCTAAATTCTGCACAGACTTAGCCACTAGTATCAGTGTTCTTGCAGCAATAGGAGATGGGGAATCTATAAGAGAATTGAGCACAGCTAATGACACCAACTCCAAAGACACTTCCGGGTAAGCCATTATAAATTTAGCACCTTAACATTTCTTTACTGTTTTCCATTCAGATCTCAAAATGTATTTTGAAAAATGTATGATCTGTATATGTATAATTCAAAAGAACTTGAGTTAAAAGGGAAAAACTGAATATGCTTATCAGTGCTTCTAGTTTTGTGAAAGGGTACACAAAACTCAGCAATTCCCAACTGGATGATAATATTTCAAAATACCTCAAAGCTTAATCTTTCTTGCTAAAAAGACCATCAGTCCACATACCTTTCCGGACAATTCAAAAAGCTAATTTCAACCCATTCAGAGTAGCAGTTTGCAACCTGAGCAGTTCCCTGCTCCCAACATTATTTGTGGTCTAACTGCAAATAATTCACTTTAAAGTTCAAGAACAAAGATAAAGTCTGTACCTCAACTTTATTGAGGAGAAAAACATGAAATTAAAAATTTTAAAGGTCAGGATACATTTCCCTCTAGAACACCGACAATGGAATATAACTGAAAAGTATTTGTGGCTATTAAATATAAATCCTGAAAATTAAGATAATTACTTAATAGTAAAATCCTATATGTAGTCTACCTAACTGCTCAATTTTAGATTGATACTGTCTATCTTCAGCAGCTAAATTATAAAGTGTTACCTAACAGGTCAGAAGTGAACAATCAGATAAATCTCCCCAAAAGAATGCTAAACCCTTAATAAACTTGTAGATTTAACCATTTTAATAGCAATAAAAGATACTACAGAAATGTGATGGCTATAAAAGTAAAAATTAAGATATTCCAATATATTTTAATACAACTTTGAGCTTCAAATTATTAAGCTAAAAATGGTTCAAGTTCCTTCTGTTAATAATGATTCATTATTATGTTTGAAGTCATAAAAATTACTGTTATTCTTTCTTTGAAAGAAGCCTACAACACATGACAAGTCATTCCATAATGGGCATGTGGGTAATAAGCAAAACTGAATCAGGTTTATTGGAATTTAAAATGCCTCATTAACATTATATAACTGCTGCCAAAAAATCTTTAATGGGAAGAACCAGGGCCACTCTCTTCATAAGTACTCAACACAGCACTGTTGCAATTGCAGATATAATTTTATTTGATGTTAAAGATCCAGTTTGCAGCAGTCCAGCATGGGCTAAGTACACAGAAAGCTCTTCCCAACTTAAAAACACCAATTTGCAAATTGTAAAAAGAGTTTGAAACACAGTAAGGATAGGGATAAAAGTAGAATGTGTCTAATCATGCCATCTCAGGCTTCAGATATTATATGGAAGAAAAAGAAAGAAGCAAAAACAGAAAAGCTAAAGCAGCAGAAGAGAGAGAGGAAGAAGAAAAGGGAAGGGTGCTTTGCAATGTGTTATTTCAAAAAAAAAAAAAGATTTTTAAAAAAAGAGTATTCTTACTAGATAGTGTGAAACTGTTTAATTTTTTTAATTTTAAAGTTTATCAAAAGCTGATTACCTGAGATGATATTAAACATCCGTGGATTCAGGATTGCAGGACATATAAGTCGAAGAAAAACAAAACCACTGAATGGGAGGGAAATTTTTTTTTTTTAGAAAACTACTACATATATGTCACATTAAAATAATATATAAAAACATTATTTTTAAACTTTACTCTGACCTAGTGTAGACAAACCCAAACACAGAAGGTTTTAAGAAAACTGTAAGCCAAAATATTGTATTTTAAGAACACACATCTGCTTCTTGAATTTATTACTTTTCCCAAATTTGGAATTTAGATTACATTTGGGAAGATACTAAGTTTAACTCTAGTATTTACTGTTTTGGTTTTTGTTTTATTCCAGGCTAGCAATGCATTTTATACCTGGAGAAAGCAGTGTCCTTAGGAGCCCTAAGCATGTTTTAAAATACTTTAGGAGTACAAATAAATCCTTTAAAGATGTACAGTTCTGTAAGGTTCCAAAACTTCCATTCTCTCATTTCTCTCTTTTATTTATTTAAACAGAATAGCCCATAAAGTCTGTTATAAATCAAGCTGGTTGTATTGATTTTGTTGATGAGTCATATAAAATTAAGAATCCATTGTGCTAGAAAAAAAGTGACTTCTTGATAAATGTATACAGTAGAATGCTGAAAGCTTTTAAGGTAAGACATTAGGAATTCTAAAGTAAAAAAATTCTAATACAAAAATAACAATATGCAAAGGCAAAAATCAGTACACAAGCACATGGCATAACAACAGCTGTCATATACAGTTTTACCTGCTAATTTTTATTTTGGGAACAATGTAGTAATGTAAAAATGCAAGCTTACATAGATATTCCTACTCCGCTTCCTTCAGAGAGAGTCTGTTGTCATGTAGATAATTTCCCTCTAATTTCATTATAAGAGAAATCCACACTAGTCCCATGTAAAGAGAAGGATTATTCCCAAACTAGTTGATAAAATCCCTTCTTGAGATTAACAGGCACAGTCTCTGTTCTCTGTCAGAATGGACAACCCAACTTCTCAGCATTTACCTTTGAACATGTGCCAGTCTGTTAATTTTTAGAGTCTTAGAAAATGAATGTTACTTCTCAAATAGCATTTATAGCAATTATATAACAGTTTTTTTAACTCTTGAAATTTGGACTTCTCAAATTAATTTATGAAGAATCTTGCATAAATTTTACTTGAAAACATTTTGATACTTAAGTAGGTCTGTGAACCTGAAACCTAACCTGGCAACATTGAACCACATAAGAATTTCAGTATACAAATTTACTTTGTGAGTTTTTAGGTTAATTTAAATTTGAGAGGTATCGTTACCTACATTTAAAAGTTTACTAGGGACAAATCTACCCTGTTGCATCAAACTACACACCAGAATTTCCTCTTACAAATTATACTTGTTTTAAACTTATAGAACAGTTCTAATGTACATTACACACATACCTGTGCTGAAATATTATGCTTATAATTCTTTTCTATTCCTCCCAATCACCACTAAACCCAAGAAATTAGAGCTATAATTCTTAAATATTTATGTCATATCATAACTAACCAGGAGAGATTTTTATCTGCAAAAAAAAAAAAAAAATAGAAAGCCCCAGACAAAATTTAGGTTGGAGGCAGGATCAACACATTTTCAAAACTGTTTTGTGATATTGGTGTCATTAGTTGCCTAATTTTTTTGGGGGGGGAGGGGACATATAACATCACTGGCACTATATATTCTGTATAACATTATTAGAAAACTGTTGTAATCTCTGAAGCTTTTGCACTAAACTTCCAGTGGCCTTAAATTGGTTGGTGTGTGCTTAACCTGCAATAGTGTTAAGAATATTATTTGTGATTTTAAAAGGGAAAAAAAAAAAAAAAACATATTTTAGTTTTGCCTTAGTCACTACCTTTCTATGTAATTGTAGGCAAACAACTTAATGTCTCCAGATCTGCTTCCTCTTTGGAAAAATAAGTTAGAATAATGATAATGAAGTTCTCCTAAATAAGTTCCCCAATTCCATGATTTTCCAAAGCAGTTCTTCCTAATTATTGTACAATGAGCAGATTGAAACACAGCTTCAGAACTGGAGGTACTGGTTAGAGACTAGTCTGGAGGCACAGACTGTCTTATAAACCAATTAACTGAAATCTAAATAGTGCAGTTATTGCTCTTCCCTCTCAGCACAAAATCAGTACCTCTCCCTTATCCTGTAAGATTTTTTTAAAATCCCTAATACTTAATTGACTATACATGAATAGTCATGGTTTTAAAAAAATGCAGAAGGTAGCTAAATATCTCACAGTAACTCCTAAAAAAAAAAAGTAGTTAAAGTTTAGGAGCCATCTGAACTCAGAAAATATTCTAAGAAAAAAGCTTTCAATTGTATATTGTTATTCTTCAAATTTTCGGTTATCCACTTGACTATCTCGTTTGTGATACATACAGTGATGTAACAAATGAATTGAAGAGCCTTACCTAACAACTCTTGTTCTCATGGTGGTGTTTGTAGGCCACTTGTGCTGAACAGATTTCTGTAAACACCCATAAATATACCTCAGTGTCCTGCCAAAGTAACACAATTATCTCAATACAGAAAGCAAGTGAAAATAGTGATGTCATAGCAGCCCAAAGTTTAATTTACCCAAATATGCCATATTTTAATGCAACTGAACCTTTTCTCCCCAAAAAGTATTTTGCCAGAAGTAATGAGAGAAACATTTAGCAGGGGCTAAGAAAAACTTAATGCAGTAAGTTTATCATCACCGATTTATTCAGTCAGCTTCTTGACATCTACTTTGGAACAAACTTTACCATTTTTAGACTACCTCTATGTTAATGAGAAGTATGAAACAAGTACTGGAATGAGAACACAGAGGAACTAGATACAAGTTCTGGGGTCAAAGATTTTGACTTAAATTAACTTCTACCTGAACAAGTGAGTCCATTAACACTGGTGGCCTTAAAGCAGATATTGAGTGATTATCTGCTATACATTTTGAATAAGAAATTCAAGTATACACTAAATGGACAAGATATCTTTAATGATCTCCTCAAATCTGGGACTATAAGCCTCTATTCATTCTCTAAGCTACTATATACTGGCTTATATAAAAATATGGATTGTTTTACTTTAATGCAAATATTTCACTATGGTTTAAGTCACTCCTTTTCTGTAAACACAATTTATCTTATAAGGACTAACAATAACTTTCTCAGAGTATAATAATATCAGGATAATAGAAAAGTTTTCACGTTTTTGAAATAGAAATTCTTGAAAACACAAATACATAATTTCTTGTCAAATGAAAATTTCACCACTTACGGTGGAAGTATTTCTGAAGCCATGAATATTTTCTCCACAAGCTCTGAAAGTATGTTCAATAGGTGTGCTAAATTAGTGTTCACATCTTCATTTTTTTCTAACTTTGATGGACTTAACTAAGAGAAGGAATAAGTCAATGTAAATGCATCTTGGCGATGATAAATGCAAATGAATCAAGGTAAACAACCAATTATAGTTTTCAAGGTTCTATTTTCCCATTTTTCAATGTATATCAGTCTTTGTTTTTCTTTGTATAAAAAAGAATTTTTAAATAGTTTGCTATGTGGAACTCCTTGTAATGGGTTTGTTACCTACCATTCATTCCCTACTACCCAACTGAAGAGCAAGCAGTGATTATTTAATTCTATTTATTTGAGGGGGAAAAAGCTTATTAAAATAGAAGGCTTGTCTGAATAAGACATCTTTAATAGCTAATAAAAATATCAAATGGCTTAGGCAGAATCACGAACCTTTCTCAAAACTTTCCCAGTAACCCCTGAAATCTAAGAGTTCTGATCTAGTATCAGTGGAGTAGATTTCTCTATAAAAGTCTGAATTCCCTAGCCTGTATCTCCAAAGTCTAGAGACTCCCTACAAACTTGCTGTGTTTGTATCATCCTTCATGGTTAGTTACCTTAGATTTCCAACACTAAATCATTAATTTTTTCCCTTTAAGTTATTAGTAAGAATTGACAACTCAGAGCACAATTAACATTTGACAGCTCCCAGTGTACATTATCAAAAACAATTCCTTTTTTCAGTGGCTTTATATCGGATCTAAAAAATGTATTTAATATCTTTCTTTGTAGTTACTCTAGCATCAAAATAAAAGGAGAGAGTAGCCATATAAGTGGGATTCCACTATCTTAATGATTTATTTTGAATTTACACTGAAAACCTTAATAATTAATCCTAAAAAGATGTTTTTATTTGCTTTTGTGGAAGTTATCTCATAATTCTCCTCTCTACCCCAAAAACCCTTCAAGGACAAACCCAGACATTATGAAGTGCTACATAGGTTATATAACAAAAATCACTAGCAAAGACTTCAATTTATGTTATGCACACTTTCTGAAAATAATGTATACTTTATCGTTAGTATAGCAGGAGAAATAACAAAGTACTTTCATGAATTTCTGGTGCAGCTTGATGGCTTCTAATCCCAAAATACAGTACATTTTTTTTAAAGTCTATTTTGTAAAACATTTTTATAAATGTATTACAGAAGGTATACTGCTCTGAATAATTTTAGAAAGTTATATATTTCTCTTAAAATGTAATTAGCTATAAAGTATTACCTATTAAAATATGCTCTTTGCTGAAATACTTAAAACATTAAGTTCTTACCTCACAAGACTGCTTGCTTTCCATTATCTTTAAAATAGAATCTTTCAAAGCATGATGAACAAATTGTGTAGCAGTGGCTTTCATATACTGCTCCATCAAGGTGCTTGCAAGTGTTGTGGCTCGAAATAGGGTAGTGGCTTCATCTACAGAAATATGTCAGAAGACTATTTGTAAAGGACTATACCAATATGACCAAATTGGGAGTGAATTCATTTTTCCTCAGCAGTTACAGCCACTTAAATGTACTTTTGCATGCAGCATTGAAGTATTGATTACAACATCCTATTTTTCTATAGCCTTAACTTAGTAAAAGACTTTCATATGTATAACCTCGTTAGATCGTAAGTAGAAGGGATTAACACTACCATGTTCATGTGAAAAAAATGAAAGTTTGGAACAGTTATATGACTTGTTTAAGATCAATTATCCGGTTACAGACAAAACAAGGACCAGAAACCAGCTTTGCTGCCCACTGATCCCATGCTTTTGAAAAATTTGAGTTTATTTCCAAATAAGAATATAAGTCATGGTATAAATTAATTTATTAGCCTAAAACATGGCTATTGAGTTTCAGTAAAATAATGAAACTTAAATATTATCAGAAAAGATAATCTATGTGTCCAGTAGCCAGGGAACTACCTGTCTATAGAAGCTAGACTTAAAATGCAGCTGGCCACCCAACTTCTGTCCAATGAATTGGTAAAAATTAAACAAAAGAACATGGTAAGTATACCAAACTATTCTTTTTTTTTTTTTTTTTTTGGAGATAGAGTCTCACTGTTGCCCTGGCAAGAGTGAGTGCCGTGGCGTTAGCCTAGCTCACAGCAACCTCAAACTCCTGGGCTCAAGCGATCCTCCTGCCTCAGCCTCCCGAGCAGCTGGGACTACAGGCATGCACCACCATGCTTGGCTAATTTTTTCTATATATATATTTTTAGCTGTCCAGATAATTTCTTTCTATTTTTAGTATAGATGGGGTCTCGCTCTTGCTCAGGCTGGTCTTGAACTCCTGACCTTGAGCGATCCACCCGCCTTGGCCTCCCAGAGTGCTAGGATTACAGGCGTGAGCCACCACGCCCCGCCCCAAACTATTCTTGATAACGATAATGAAGCACTATGGGCCATTGATCTGGGCACAGAAATCACTTTCTTATGGTGTCTAGTACTAATCTGTTACAAAAGAAACCTGTATTAAAATACTAGCTCCCCATAGTAACCAACGTAAGAATCAAACTGGCATCCTAACTATAGTTTTTAATGAAGGAAAAACAGAATAACTAACTTTGCAGTATGATTTAACAACTTCATATATTCAGAGATAGAGTCTATATATATACCTGATATATTAACCCTGTTTTTTAAAGTATCACACTAACACATCCATACCATACCTTCCATACTTATTTCTCTGTCATTTAGTGTACATAACAACAATGATTCAAGCTTTTCGTGAAGAAAAATCCTCAGTAGGATGCTAGCCAGTAGTGTTCGATCTTGTCCACATACGTGTGATAAAGCATAGACTACATGAAGCTCCTTTTGCAGTATGAGCTAAAAATGACATTAAAAAAGACTGTTTAGAGTACACAGTACTAAGCATTCTCAGTGACACTAACAGGAAATATGTTCTTTCACAAGTTCCTAAATTCAGAAATATGTCTCATTGAATAAGTTTATTAAAAGTAGAATGATTTTGTAGCCTACATATTTCTAGTCTCTTAAAACCAAAATCATACTAACATAAGGTTTTTAACCTTCTCTAGCTATCTGTGTACCACTAAGCTATGAAATTACTATATTTAACTTAATGGATTAAATGTTAAATGTTTCTGTTAATAATGCCAACAAAAATAATTAGACTGATAAATAAGTTAAATACCTCTTTAAATTCACTGTACTCTTCTTCTGGCATAATTTTTTCCATAGAATACCGTGCTCGAACACGCAGGGATCCTGGTTCAATACCTTTTAATGGTATATGGGAGCTGAGCAGAAACCATTCATCAGTTGCATGCCCTTTCTGTAACCGGCTCAACTGGCAGCGCATAAATACTTGGAAAGAAAAACCAATGGTTATTGTCTAAAAAGATAACACTATCATTAGTCATGCAAGTAAATTTTCCTGATGTTCAATCTTCTCTATAGTGTTAAATGCTTTTTATCAAAGGAGTTTTCAAGAACATCACACATTTAATACTTAAGTGCTTATTACTTCACCCATTTACTGAATGCCTACTATGTGTTAGACTCCTCAGGGAGGGTGATAGATGATTAGGACGTGGTCTCTGACTTGCATGGAGGTCAGTCTAGTCAAGAAGGCAAGAAATCAATTATGGTACAGTGTGGTAAGTGCTGTAACAGTGGTTAATGCTACTGGAGTACAGAGAAATATCTAATTCAGCCTGGGGAGGTTAATAATCCATTCCAAACAGGGTAACTCCTGAGCTGACTTTAACAGGATCTGGAGGTATATCTAAGAATAAAGGTAGTGAAAAAAGAAAAAGGAGTAGTTCAAATAAGAAGGTATGGCCTTCCTTCTGTGTCATTACTACAGAGTTTGGATTTTATTGCAAAAGTAATGGAGAATCATTTTAAAAATGTTAAGCCCTTAAATAGTACAGAAATGACAGAATATACATTTTATGGAGAAAAATTCAAGCTTTGATCTATCTGTTAATACATATGACTTCCTTCCCTAAGCTTGAGTTTTAAGAAGGTATTAACCTAATTCACCCTGATGTGAATTGCTAAATCCCACTGCCAACTGTTTTAGCAACAGGCTGGGAAAAGGTGTGCTGCTGAGAACAAGAACTGGGAGCCTTTAACTACCAAAAGTGAATAAGTAACATATTCATATTTAAGGAAAATTTTTAAATAGAATACTTTGTTACTTACATGCTAAGTATAAAGAAATAGGAAAAAACTAAAAGTATTAATAGAAAGAAGGGATGGAAGAAGCCCCACACTGTTACCATTTTCTTGTTCTTCCTATTCATTGGGGAAAGGTTGGATAGGTATGTTTTTTAATCTTAGGGTCTTAAGTTTACAGTTAATTAGCCATTTTGCCCTTTCTCTTTCCTAGATACATTCTTTCTCAAATACTTTTAGAAGGAGATTATAATAAGTTGGCCTTCTGTTTTATTTTTCAATTTCCATTTTAGGAGTGCATTTCATTATAAATTTTAAAAGTATATAAAACATGCTTTTTCTACTTTAGAAAGAGTTTCTGTATCAACTTACAGATATCAGGATCTTTGCTTTTTTTTGTTTTATTACTAAGAGTTATTTCAAATCTGTTGATGTCAGGAGGAAGATCACTAAAGGAGCAAGGAGAAAAAGAATTAACAAATGTTCTGGTATCAAACTACTTGATTCCTTTAGTTCTAGTATCAAATAAGCCCTCTAGTTCTGCTAAAGAATTTGAGTGTGCTAGATTTAAAACTGGATTCACAACAAATTATTTTATTTGGTATATAAGAATACAGACAAGCAAATCACACATTTTCCCTACCATCTTTAACTTAAAGTACCAATAATTCAAATAATTCCTGGAAACTCAAGTAAACATCTTATATGTATGGGTTAGTAAATGTTTTTGGACTTCTCAGTAATGCTAATTCATATTAATAACTAAGTAAAAAACCAAGGGCATTGTATTTTATTAATAAAGGTGAACAAATATAACAAAAAAATTAAAACATCTGGATTTGGTACTTAGTTCTGACAATTTAGATAACAGAGACCAAAAAAAACAGGAAAGAAAATGCAATATGGTAAAAGAAAATTATTTAATGTAATGATAAAATAAGACTTACTCAAAGACAAACTCTTCTGACCATACTGGGTTTTGCCCTTCTCTTGCATGAGTTTTTGCTACTTGGACACTATTCAGGTAGATGTTACAATATGGATTAGTAAAATGTTTTACTGGGAGTTTATGGGCTTCTTCAATATGTAAAACAAGGCTGCTGACCTAAAAAAAAAAAAAAAAAAAAAAAAAAAAAACCATAAAAAATTATTACCCCAGATTTTGTGAATTATTAGGTTTCAAAAGCAATTAAACAAAATCCCAAAAATAGTGACTTATTTTTCCCTTTTCAGAAAATACAGGCTTTGGTATATTTTTCCCTTTTATGTGACATACTTAAAACATCCAAGAATTTAAAATAATTCTTCCTACTTAAAAAAAATGCAATTTTATTTTACGAGTTATTTCTCCTCTTATATTCTTGCGAAAATAATGAAATACACCTTTTCTACTATAAAACAATAATACAGAGAAAATGAAATTGAGAAGAGAATTCTTTATTAATACAAGTAAACAGCTGTTGCTACTCAAGTCAAAATCCCATATGTTATTAATGCTTAGATTTTATTTGTATAAAAGAGAGATCCACAGCTAAAACAATTTACCAATGACTCTACCTTCTCATTTTACAGAAAAGGACACAAATCTAAAGAAGTTATTTGTCAGTTTTGAGGCCAGAACTTAAGACTGTCTACCTTCTAGTATCATGTCCTCTTTTTCACTTGACACCTAATACTTTTGTGGCCTTGGACAAGACAGACCCTCTAAGCCTTATCTTTCTCATATATAAGTATAAAGTCTACAGTGCAGGTTGTTGTAAGGATTAGAAACAATCCAGTCATCCCTCAGTATCAATGGGGAATTGGTTCCAGCAAATGATAAAAATCTGCAGATGCTCAAGTCCTTTCCAATGGCACAGTATTTGCATATAATCTATGCACATCCTTCAGTATACTTTAAATCATCTCTAGATTACATACTTATAATACCTAATACAATGTAAATGCTATATAAATAGTTGTTATGCTGTGTTTTTTAATATATTTTTATAGCTGTACTGTTAATTTTTTCTGAATATTTTTGATTCACAGTTGGTTGAATCCACTGATGTAAACCTGCGAATAGGGAGGGCCAACTGTACATGTGAAGCATTAAATCTTACTGCCAACTGACACATAAAAAGGGCTCTCAAGAGATGTTAGCTATGATTGTATTATACCTACAAAGGATGATTTCATGGCTGTAAGTTTCTCATAAGAAAGAAGTGGCTCTTAAACTTGCAAAAATTCAATCTAACTTTCCGTAGCTTACAAAATGTTACAGTATTTTGAAGACATGTAGTGATTATGTGTATAATTAATGTCTTGGGGAAGGGTCACTCATTTGGCTACAGAAACTATTGTATTAACGATTTATCCACTCTCAGGAGAACAGTATGTTAAATCCATGAGCTTATGGACATTCCCATGAATCAAACAGTAGTCACTTCAGTCAATAAATAAATACTAAGCTTTCTTCAAAACCCCAAGAATGTCAAAATTTGTCTAACTTCTTCCAATTATCTAGGGATTACTATAAAGAAAAAAAAAGCCAAGAAATGGAGGGTATAAGTTACGCTTGTCTGGACAAAAAAAGAGAAAGCCTAGGTTAACTTTCCACAAATCAAAGTTAAGGTTTCAAATAAGACTGAATATTACCTAAGAGCTATACAGTAGGTTTCAAAAGCAATTCTATAGAATAAAACCAAAAATGTTTACTGGGATTAACACTATAAGTCAAATAATCTTTTAAACGTTTTGTTTTTTTAAAATACGCCACAATAATTTTCTGAAAGGAAAAAAGTACACAATAGAATTGTTTCTGCTGTTGTTGTTTTGGTATTGTTATTTTAAATGGAAGGAATAAATAATCCTTCCTATGTATTCAAAAGTTGGCATTATGGACTAAGAACCAGAAGGTATATAAGAATATTTTCTTTATAAAAAAAGAACTGTTTCCTGCTACTGAAGCACAAGTGGCAGCATGGCTTTAAAATGCCTGAATAGATTAACCTCTCTTAAGAAATTTTGCCCAAAATAGTTCAGATAGAAATAAAAAAGATACAGTGATAGAGCAAAATATGACAATTATAAATCAAAGTAAATTAAGTTTCACCTGACGAAGGCGTTTATTTGATGTCCCTGGACTACTCTTCCGTAAACTGCAAAATGCCTGCAGACCTTTCATCCAATCCTACAAAAAAATAGCACATTTCAAAAATATACCCTAATTTATTTGGTTTCCAATCATCAATTTATTTTCTTCAAATTTAATAGTTCTTTCCTTCTCTGGACTGCCATTTCCATTCTTGGAGTATACTCTGTGCCCCAATAAAGTGAAATAATAACCAAAATAATTATAATAATTCTGTAAATATCTGAATTTAGGTAGAATCTCTAAGTTAATATTACATACATCAATGAGTGGCCATTAGTTAGCCAAAAAATGAAATTTACATTAAAGAAATTGTCTCCCAAACAAATACTACCGTGGGGGAAAATGTCCATGTATATTGAAGCTGCCATACTTGGCAAGCCATGGCAGAATTTAACTTGATACGTTTTGGGGGAAGAGGAAGGGCGGATTACAAAACCAGCTGATAAGGTGAGGATTGATTTGATGACAAGCATTCTAATCTTTATCTTAGACTATGACATAGGTAGAAAAGTATAAGGGGATTTTAGTTATTTTAAGCCTTTCAAATGACATTAGATTTAAAAAATCATTTCAGCATAATATTCAAGTTAAACGCAGCTATATATTTTTGATATTTAAATACTAGTGCTCTGGAGAGAACAATTTAGTTTTATTAAAAATAAATCTAAATATTCACTTTGATTTATATGTTGCAGGAAAGCTATTTTATTTATGTCTTCAGTTTGTTGTCTATTTCAGTGAATCTGAATTGTGAGTGTTTAGAACATGTCTTTAAAATAGAGCAAATTAAAACCAAATCAATTACGATAGCTTTTAGAAATAGACAAGAATAACCAGAGACCCTCACACCCATCAAAACTAATGAAAACTGGAAATACCACTTATGGAAATGTAGAACATGGAAAGATTATGCATAAATATAAGAAAAGGTTCCAAGTGAGGTTTGCAAAACATAACTGAAGTGCCATCAAAGTATGTGACACATCTTTACTCAAAAAGAGGAAACATGGTAAAATAACTAGAAGATAGGACACTGAAATTTAAATTTCTATTTCTAACTCAATTTCTAACATTTAAAAAAATAAATGCTTTTCTCATTTAAAAATCAAGGGTTCAGAGTTTTATGTGCATTATATGTAAAATAAGTAATTGAGAAATTGTGTAAAGAAGTGAAATATAACATTCAGTTATAAGCCATAAAACAATAGCTCATTCATCAAGTTTATTCTATGAATCTAATAGTTTGATAATTTATGAGTCAGGGGCCCATACTAGGAACAACAATTTTAAGAGCATCTATCTCATATCCAGGGTTAGCAAATTATGTTCTATTTCCAACAAAGTCACTTTCACCTTTTAACCACCTTTAAGTTCCTTCAAGAGTATAAGCAGAAATATGGCAGTATTTGTTCAAAATACAACTAAACACCCTAGAAATATTGTGGTTTAAAGAGAGCAAAATATTTTTTAAAAGGAAATTTTTTAAAAACATTATTTCTTCACAGAATTACTTAAAATTTAATAAAACTTACAAGAAGGGCATGTCACATGGATTAATGGCAAGTGTTAAAGTAGACATTATATCTAGATTTAAGAGAATATATAGAAAAGTCCTAATATATTTTTTCTTTTGTTAACTAAACTTTTATTTTCAGACATGGAGTTTAACCAGTGAAGAAGAATAATGCTTGTTAGCAAAACTAACCTGGCTTACCCTTTGGATTGTACTGAAAATACCTACAACCTTTATGAAAGATTTCAAATGAGGATTCTCAGTTGGACTCAACATCATAGAGTTTTTAAGGTCAATTTAAAATGGAGTTTTTGTTCCTAATAACCCTTCACCGCGTTTGTCTCTGCATTTCTTTCAAAAAAAAAAAAAATTTCTACACATGAAACTTCTCAATCCTTAAAATAAAAAGATGATTAGATTTCAAGCATCCTTTTTATCACTTTATCTTAAATGCAATAGTTTCTATTCTAGTTAGTACAAAACATGGGCTAACATAAAGGTTTATCATAGTTTAACAGTGTTCTTACCTCTGCTTGTTCTGGAGTTTCTCCTGCAAAGTAAAAGATGTAATGTTCCTCACTAAAGTGCTGAACTACTATCTGAAAACAGTTTGGCCTTTAAAATATAAACAGAAAAGTTATTAAGCTTAACAAAAGATATTAAAATATTTACACCAACTTTTAAAACATCACTATATATAATTACATATTTATATAAAATTATAATTCTTAATCTAGAGAAATAATATTCTGTTGTTCCAGATCATTACTAAGAAAAAGCTACATGTAAACTAAAAAAAAAATACTGCATAAATTAATTTTATAAGAATATAAAAAAAAATTACAAAGAAATTGAAGCTTAAATTGCTAGAATTGCACATAGCTAATCTAAAAATTTTTATACATACTGGGAAAAGACTAGAAATGTCCTTACACCAAAAATGTTCTTAGTAATTATCTCTAAGGAGATTGCGATTTTATATTTCCAAAATTTTTACAAACTGATTATCTTTTGTCATCCGTTAAAATGGAAACATCATCTCGTGTATGTTCTGAAGTTTAAATGAAGTAACAGTTGTGTACAAATGTTAGTTCTTGTCCTCCCTTTGTATGCACTGTTACAAATCATTTTACCCATAAGTACAATATTAGGTAGTAATGTATATCATTTTTGGAGATATGCTCTTTTTCCAACTTGACTTGAAAAGGTTTATAAAATAGTAAGGGCCTGCATATTTTTGGAACTCAAAATAAATGTTATTTCTATTTTCTGCTTTAAATAAAGATTATATCTTATACTTTATAATGTTAGGAACCTATAGCAAAATACCCAGAGTACAAGTTTAACACTTGTTAAAGATAAAAACCATCTTTTCATGCTTTGAGAACATCATAAAAGTAATAGCGGAAAATGTAAATTGAAAGTTGCTTATATCAGACTAACCCTCCTGGCTGGATATAATACAAAAAACAAAACAAAAAACAGCTGTTTGAAGGCACTGGAGAACAAGCAAAACCACTAAGACTTGTGGAGCAAAGATCATACTGCAGTAAAGCCTGACATTCTCCACAGCTTTTCTTTTCAAGGTATTTGCCAGTTCCTAAACTGTGTAAGGAGGACAAGAAGCTGAGATGCTAAAAGGCTAAAAAGCTAACCAGCAAATCCAACAGTGCTGGGAGAGTAAAATGGAGTTCACGGCTTTCAGAGAAAAGGCTTTCAGTTGAGAACCCTGAAGGACTATGTCTTCACAATAAAGGCAAACCAGAAATAGAACAGCCTTCACAATGCTGAAACCCAAACTCCACTTGATCCCTGAGTAGATTAAGATGAACTACCCCTACTACCTACTCCATCTGTTGTGAGAACAGTCCTTTCTGGAGGAAATAACATTATCCATACCTTCTGTAGTTTTTCATACACAGTGTATACCATTCAGTCAAAAAGAAACAGACATTATAGGAATCGGGATCCAATGACTGAAAGTCAAGAGGAAAAAACAGACAACAGAGAAAGACATACATATAATCCAGGCATTGACGGTAAGTAAGACTTTACAAAAACCAGAATTGAAATGCTTTGCCAGAAAATAGGTAACAAGAGTTTTTCCAGAAAGCTTGGTCTAAAAAAAAAAATAGAAATTCTAAATTGAAAAATGTAATAAATAAAATTAAGACCTCCACAAGCAGATTTAACTGCAGAAAAGTAGATTAGTGAACTGAAAGATCAAAAGAAAATATCTAGCTTGAAGCATAGAAAAAAAATGATGAAAAACACAGAAAATTTTATAATAGACATGTAAGATAAGGTGAAAAGGTACAACATGTTTAACAGGAATCTAAGAGACTGTGGCAGAATAACTTTATAGGAGTAAAGTTAATAACCAAGACTTTTTTAAAACTGACCAAAGAGCTGAGGTCTCAGGTTGAAGAAGCTCTATAAACATTAGAATAAATATTTTTAAAACTTTATGTTAGGCACTTTTTGGTTTTATTGATGGAAATTTAAGATAAGGAAAAATCTCAAAGCATCTAGAGAAAGAGGAGGAGTGGGACATTATCTCTAAGAAGAAAAAAACCATACATTTCCTTTAAAAGAAACAACTTGGAAGGCAGAAAACTCTCTTTAAAATTGTGAAAGAATAAAACTGCAAATCTGAAATTTAACATCCAAAACATTCTTCATAAAGATAAAGCAACAAATACTGCCACTGTGAAATACAGAGCCTATAAAAAGATAAAGCTGTAAAAATTACCACATATTTACTAAAATAACTTTGTGTCACTGACATATCTTTCCACTTATGCTTCTGAAATTGTTAATATTTAAAGTAAAGCAGTATTAAAAAGTCAGAAGTCTAACACAAAGAAATAGAGTGCTTAGCAACTTCTTAATAATACCAAAAATAATCTGGAAATCTTACACAGCTACACAACTAGAGCCACGCAGGAAAACAGGAATGCTAGCAGTGCTGTCTAACATCCTTCAGCAGCAGCTCAGCATGAACACCACTCACCTACTGCAGAAAGCTGCCATTAACTTTACCATTGATTTCACCTGAATGCTAAAGGTCAGTGTATACTAAGTTCTATGCTTTACGTAAGCATGAAATTGTTCAATGCTTGCCATATATCTGATAACAATTTTTTAAAAAGATAATAGCATTCATTTATAATTTCCCATTTTGTACTCTGGTATTTGCATTATCTAATGATACATAATTTGATATCAGCCTATTTTCACTTGTCTTATTATATGGTAGAGGAGATATCTTCTCATTTCCTTGAAATGTACTTTCCTGATGCTGTTCTCCCTAGCAATCAGTCTTTCTCACTTAGTGCTTCCCAACTATTGCATAGTAAGGCATACATTAAAAAACAGCTGATGGTAAACTGAAATACTTAAAAAAAAAAAAATCCGTGTTTTTAAATGAGAGACTTGAGCTTAGTCTCATAGACATAACTTTTTCATATCAGGTTGCAGACTTGGTATTATTAGATATAATTCATGACTAAGCCATTTTAAGAAGTCTTCAAATTCTTGGAAGTCACCTTCGACAAGAAACTTTGCACAGCAAGCAAGCTACAACCTTACAGTAAATGGTATACTTATTGCTTTACCCCCACCTGACAGAACTCCTTTCTTGATATTAACAAGAATCGGAATAATTCAGAATCTTTAAATTGTACTTAAAGGATCTAACCCTTCTTTAACTGTAGCAGTTCTTTTTCTTTAACTGCCAAGTGAAATGTGGACTTTCTTTTTGATTGTGCAGATTTTTCAATCTAACTGTACTTGTTCACATAAAAATGTTCACATCAAAATAATGCTAAAGCTTTTCTTCAAACCTACAGATATTGCTTAATATTCATATTATTTAAATTATAAGTATCACTAGTAAATCATTTTTAAACTCACTTTTCCAAGGTTGAATTTCTGCCTTAAATCCATAAACTGTCAGAACATATTAATATCTTTTTGTACTGTACCTATAATTTTTGAGGAAGTTTTACCCTTTCTTCAAAATATCTGCTAGGTGAGAATCGTTCACCAAAAAAAAAAAATTTTTTGTAGATTATAAATTTTTTACAAAACTCTTCTTTTAGACAGCTAACATACTTCAGCATCAACCAGTAAGTGTTTTGATCCCATTTCTTCACATAAGACTGGAAACATGCAGGTGAAGTACCTTGGGTTTTAATACAGCCTCTATATCCTAATAGTATTTAATACAGAATTCAGGTCCATAGACAAACTTGTATGTATAAAGACAATCTCTATATTGCTTATTTTCCAGAGTGAATTCTTGATGTAAAACCTTTAAATGTTCAAGAAGCCTCCATCATGAATCATAAACTTAAACAGTGTTTCTACAGGACCTTCTTTGTTTCAAAGGGTTCATTTACTATTTGGAGTACTTTATTCCTAATAGTTTTGGTACTTCATTGAATGAACAATAATTTTCTTTCAAGTATTTTTCTAATGTCTGTAGATTCATCATTCTGCAGTGAAAATGTGGTTTCTGGATATATGCACATTTGATTCACAAATGCATTTACTGATGATACTATCTGATACTATTATTTGCAAGTCATATCTCTTTTATTTCTTTAACTTCTTGGCCTTAAAGTTAGCAGTTTCCATGCAGACTAGTAAAAACAAGCAATTCCAATTCCCCAACTCATTTTTGCCTCAGCTTTAGCTATTAATCACATGATCTCATCCAAGTTTAACCTGGTACTGTGAAACATATCTATGAGAAGAGGGGAAGAGGAGGGAAGAGAAGAAATTGTTTTTCATTTGGAGTTTACAGTTCAAATTTTTTTCACAAGAAGTAGATATTTAGGGGTACAATAGCAGCATAAGGTGCTTGGCACCACTGATTGACTTATTCAATAATTTTTATGCAGTTAGGCTGGGAAAGAGAAGATTTACTGGGTTTTAGCAATCTAAATTTAATAGATATCTAAAGTGGCCTAATAAGTGGGTTGATTTTTTTTAAATTAAGGCTACTGTTTTTATCTTGTAAATCTAATGACTTTCCAGCATTAATCACCAAATTTCCCTTTGTGGTGGGAAAATAAATATCTTTACATTAACTTATAAAGATGGAACAATGAAAAAAAATCTAAATTAGTTATATTCTTTTCAAGAACTACCTTATATATTTACAATAATATTAAAAAACAATCTTAACTTCTGTTTTAATAGGAAAAAAATATAAGAAACAAAATGAAACTAAATTTATGCATGAACACAAAAGTAACTTCATTGATGATTAACAAAAAACTATATTCAAGTAATATTCAGAATAACTGGGTGATTTAACAAAAAGAAGTACTAAAATATGGCCACTATAAAGAGCTCTCTGTCTGCAAGTGTTACATACCAATTCTTTTGCCCCACAAAATAATGAATTTGAACAGTTTATACAGAGAGCCATATAATTTTTGAAATGTAAAACACCTGTTTAAATATTTTTATTACAATAACATTTTACAACCACCGGTATCTCAAGGGGACACCTTTACTGATTAATGACTCACTGGTTGGGAAGCTCTAATCAACTACCAAATGAATTCATACCCATCCTCCAAGACTCAGCTCAAGAATCACCAATTTCATATTACCAATCTCAATAAAGTTGTCCCCAGAATGTCCATTTACTGTTTTAACTGTTGAAGTACTAATAAACTATATTTGGTAGTGAATAGTGTTGTCTCCCCAACATCCTTATTCACACAGTAAGTGAAGCAGCCTTGCTGCTTGGGTGAGATCATTTCCAGCAACAGGGCTGGGCACGGAATGGCCTCATTCTATTTATCAGGGTAATCCCAACTGCTTTTGCTACCTCAGGTAACCCAAGGCTAGAAATTAGTTTAGAGGTGCTCAGTAGTAGTGTATTCTCAGGATTTTTAATAGGTAGGAGAGTGAATGCTCACAGCCCTTTCTCTGGTACTGTTTGCTACCAGTTGAGAAACTGATTTGAAAAATTCAACACACACAAAGGAAGAGAGAGCAGGATTAAAGAGGAAAGGAGCCGGGGGCTTGATCCAACTCCATTTGAAGGCCTGAATCCCCATACTGTTAAAAGGGCGGGGGGGAGTCAAGAAATCTTATTTTACCCAAACTTTGTGTTTTTTGGAACAGCTCTTTTTATGAGATGTTAAGGAGTATTCAGGAAAAAAGGGGAGAGTATCAAGGTCAAATGAATTTATGAAATACTTCATATTAGAGACTGACAACATAAACTCTAAGACTCCAAAAATCTTTGCTGTAAGGAAAACTATTTGTTCAATTCAGCATTTCTCAAACCTTTTTGATCATTTAAACAAATTGACTACCTATCAAAATCACAAGTAACGTAACATTATCTCCTAAACACACTGGAAAAAAGAAATCATGTATTTTTACAGGTATTTCTCTTGAAGTTTCACAACTTCAACAGAAAAAAAATCTAGATTTGCCTAACAAGAAATACCATCCTACAGCAGAAAAACAAGTTGCTTTAAGTGCTTTGTGTTTTATTAGTCACAATGTGTAATAAAAGTGATATGTACATCTAAAAAGACTTTGGGATGCATTATTTATAATACAGTGAAAAGTAAAGAAAGGCCATTGTTCTCGAGCAAAAATCTAGATGTAATTAAGAAATGAATTTGTCTAGTGATGTTCAGGATTTAGCTGATATGTTTATATTTATTTTTAAAAAGAACTTGACATCAGTGTAAGAAAAATGTTTTGTTTTTTAAATTCAAATACTCTTTTTCCTATTGAAACAATTGTTTTTATGGTATGACTGCTTTTTAATGTTAAGTTTCTTAGGAATATGCCTATAGAGTTAACAGCAGAATTGCAAGCACCTACAACTATTGGATGCACTGAGTTAACACAGAATGTACAAAAGTCAGGGGAAATGTGACAAGACTCAAAGTCACTCAACAGATTGTTGGTGGGGGCAGGAAGGAAAAATGTGCTACATACAGCTTAAATCTGACTACAGGATCTGTTATTCCAAAGATTTCTACATAATACAATAAAGTAGATTCCATATATAGGTAGACAAAACTTACCCTAGAAAGTAAATCTGACATATTTAGAAGATGACTTTAGGGCTCCCAAAATGGGTTTGCCTTGCTATACTTTGAAATGATCTGAACATACCCACTATTTTCTTATTAAAACAATTCCAAAAGAAAAGTAGAAAACCAAATTCTTACCTGCCAAAGAGACTATCATGAACAACATAGACAGAACATACACTGAGATCTATTAATCCTTTTGGTTTTGTAGCTCGTTTTTCACTTTCAAAATAAATAAGTTGGGCATCACTGCCCTCTAAAATAAAATATAAATTTTTCCAACGTTTTCCTTTGCCTATCAAAAAAAAAAAAATTGTTTTCCCTTAGCCAAACTGTGAAATCATATATAAGAATAATAAAAATTATTGTTGGTGAAAATAATATACTTCAATTTTTATTCCAAAGCTTAAATTCACCAATCTTTACATAAAATGTCTGTAACTAATCTGTACATTTTGTTATATTGCTTATTTTAGTGAATCAAAAAGTGAAATGACAAGGATACCTTAACTATATCTTTAGTGATTTCATTATGACAAAATCTTCAAAATTCTTGTTTTGGAGTAATTCTTTTCCAGTCTTAAGGAAAAAATCCTTACACTAAACAACACCCCACCCCCAACTCCCAAACATGACTTTATGTCAAACTGTGGTAAATCTATAAAATAAAAACATCAATACCATGAATGTGCCAAGTGCCATAAGGAGTTTCTCTTTTATTTTAAAAAAAAAAAGCATGGGTGCAAGGAGCAAAGAATCTGGTTGGAAATGTCATTTAATATACCTGGACTCTAAATTTTTAAGGATGCTTAGATACACTCTAAACAAGTGTCAATTACTAATAATGTGAAAACAACTTACTAAATACATATCACAATGGTAAGTTCTATGCCTGATATTTATAATGCCTCTATTAAATGAGTTAACAGTAATATATTGAAATTGAATCCTTAGTTTAAAAGTTTACTTACCCTTTTTCAGGAGATAACCTTTCTTAACAATATTTTTATAAAAGGCGTCCTTGGTTTTACGACGAATTGTATTATAGATTTCCTTGCCATCCACTGTATCATTGAGTACTTGTTCTTGATCCTGAGTTAAAAAAAAAAAAAAAGAAATTATTTCATGAATTCTTGACAGAAATGAAATAAAAAATCTACTAAATTACCAATTAAAAACCAAAGTGTGTTTAATACTAAAATCTAGACATACATGACACATCTTTTTCCTTTCCAAAGAAATTCTCAGAAAAGTTTTTTTCCCAAGAACAACTAATAAGCTGTCTGTGCGTTCAGGGACAGTTAATCTATTTTCAGTATTTTCAGAAATACAGTTTTATTATATTTTACAGCAAATGTTGTTTTCAAAACATGAATATGTCCCAACATAACTGGTAAATTAGGATCAATTTGAGCACAAAGCGAATTCATGTGTGCTTATATACAGTATCTGCAGGAAACACTAAGTGAATACAGAAAAGTGTACCCAGCTGAACTGAAATGTGGGAATATACAGAACACACCCCCTCCAAATATATAACAGTTCACCAAATGTGTTACGCTACTCTCATCCACCCATCTACATCTAGTGTTATAACTGTCCGATATCAGATAATCCTCCTCCTACTACTTCACAGCATTCTCATGTTTCAGTTCTTCTGAAGGCCACTTCACATGTAAACTTCAGGTCTTTTTTCCAAGACAAAGTACCACATTTATTGCAACACATTTATATGTTTCTTAATCATTTAGCATGTATAAAACTATGCTACATTTTTATCAGGTTCCTATCCCTTTCAATGTGTCACCAATGGAGTTTTTGAAGTGTTTACACTCCTAACCCCACTTTTCCCACAAAGCCTGTAACTTTTATTGCTTGATTTTGCACAGTGCTATGATTTTTAGGAATGCATATGTTACATTATAGCAGAGCTGGCATTAATAACTAAATCCCCCAAATAAAAAAAAAAAATTGTCAGAAGAATATAAGGCTTACGTAAGTTTATCATGATCCTTCCAGAATAAGTCAACCTTCAATTTTATTACCAGAGTCAATTGGAATCAATATTAGTTTTTTAGTTTCTTTTTTGAGCAATTCTTAATTGCAAGGATGAGTATTTTATGACTTTTAGTCCTTCTTAGAAACTTCATGGGTCCATTCAATCCTCTTAAAAATCTAAGATATGTTATGGGATTTTCATGATTTTATTTCTCCTATATCTTGAAACATTCTGCTGTTTCATCATCCTAAGAACTATTTCATCATTACTCAATAATTATTACTGAATATGCTAAAAATACTAATAAAAAAATATAAGAATGAAATTCCTACAGCCAGGCTGACAAACTGTGGTATGCACACTAAATCCCATCCGCCACCTGTTTCTATACATGAAGTTTTATTGGAACACAGCCTGCTCATTCCTTTATGTATTGTATTTGGTTCCTTTCAACTACAAAGGCAGAGTTTAGTAGTTGAGACAGGGATTGAATGGCCCAAAAAACTAAAATATTTACTGTCTGGCCCTTTACAGAAAAACTTTGCTAACCCCTGGCCTGGAGGATGACACAGTAGTGAAACAAATCATCTGTGTTGCATCACTCTTGGATTTTTTTTTTTACTGTGTTGTCGAGTATTGCAGCATCTTTCCAAAAAGTACAAAGGACCATCTTTCTTATTTTAGCTTTCATTAAACATAGGTAAAAATTCAGAACTCCTCATAATGGTAAAGATAAAAAATTGTCAGGGGATATTTAATAATTATTCAAAGACTGCAAAGAAATAGTACTCTGGGCTCCACTGTGATGGCAAAATTGATTTTGATAAACAAAATCTCAGGCCATTATTTTTGAGATGATAATATACTCGATAAATTTTCTCAAACTCAAAAATCACTAAGTGGGCCATATTACTTCTAAAAATCCGTAGAAAAGCCATCATCATGCAATATTTTGTTACAAGAACCTGGATTATCCTCTTTTGCTAAAAGGAAATGAGATCATTCTTTAAATTTTTGTTTGTGCACCAAAAATTTACCTAAGATGAAGGCACCTGTATAATTAAAATTATTGAAAGAAAATATATAATGAAGAAACAAGACAATTCACAGGATCAATCATTTTAATTGGTGTTTCTAAATATAAACAAAATTATTTTACACTTATAGAGCAAAGACTGTACTCTCCAACAAAATTATGAGCCATTGAAGTTTTCAAAAGTATTGCATTTTGATGACAACAAGAGTGAGAATGAATCATAAGCTAGAACCCAGTAGTGATGTATTTAAAATATGGAATGCAATCAGTATTGCATTTTGACAGGTAAAGTGCAAGAAAAACCAGTGTAATTATAAGCAGAACTTATTAGAGATGTATTGGAAATCTGGAATTAGAATTTACAAGATGGGTACGTTTCCAGGTCCGTGAATGAAAGATGTAGAGCAGTTAGTTGCATTCAAAAGACATCGCCCATTTCAAGTATGTAAGCCTTTATAACCATGGAAATATGGAACGAAAATTTGGGTTTGCTATATTTAAATTCTTACTACATTTTCTAATAAAGTTGTTTTTTAGATTATCCCTTTATTTTTCTGCAAATTATTTGTAAAATGACTTAAGAATATAAAAAATTTAAAAGAGTACATTGGACCCAGATGATAAAATAGTGATGACTACACTTTTCTGGTAATACAGATTTGTATTTATCAATCTTTATTTCAGTAGTGATGACATTTACTATTAGATGCAGAATGGGACATTTTTGTGGTTGTCATTTAAGACATATTACTACACTAATATTTGGATTTAAACACCTGATTTCAAGATAATCTGTAGAAGAATTTTAAAAATTATATTACAGTAAGGACTGTTACACTGACCTACAAATCCTGAAGGATTCCAATATACTAGAAGACCCTATAAGCAAGAACCCAATTTCACTTTCAATTTGTAGTAAATCACTAGATGAGAGGAGGGACAGTTTCTTTATGAGTTCCTTATCTCAGCCCACTCTCTACAGAGTTCTGGACAGAGAGGTCCCCATCTTATACGTTCCTCACCAAGGGAAACAGATAATCTGACTGGCAGGAGTGTGACAGCTGCTGGACCCAAGCTTTCCCTACAAGTTAGGTATGCAGGCTCCTAAAGCCAGACGTCAGTTGTAAATCCTGCCTTTTGTTACTTGATAGCCAGGAAAACTCCATTTAATAAGCTTATTTTACAGAGTGTAAGGGACTGTTCTCGTTTTTGAGATACATCAGTGAACAAATCAAAGACACCTATCCTCGCTGAACTAAAGTTCTAACCAAGGAAAGAGATGATAAACATAATAAATAAATTGTATTATATGTTAAAAGATGGTAAGTGCTTTGCAAGGTAGAGCAAGTTGCAGTATCCAATAAGGTGTCTAAGTGTCATTGTAAAGCTATTGATAATTTCTGAGCAAAAACTTGAGAGATGTAAGAGAGTTAGGCAAGCGTACATCTGAGGGGAAATTATTTTGGGCACAGAGAACAGTTAGAAGCAAGGATCTTAAGGAAGGAAAGAGCCTGCCATGTTAAAAAAAAAAAAAAAGCATGGAAGCAAATATCAGGGGAAGAGTGACAAGAGGGGGATACCAGAAAGAGATGAGTTCAGAAAACTAATGAGATGCCGTAGGGTCTTATATGCGATTTACTTGAATGAAATGGAGAACGTCTTCGAGTATTAAACAGAAGAGTAACAAGATCTGACGTTTTGAATGGATCCCTTTGCTGTGCAGTGTAAGGGGACAAAGGTAGAAACAGCGAGATGAAGTAGGATTCTGGTTGTGGTCACATTCTAGACATATTTTGAAGCAGAGTCGGCATAATGTTCCTGACATGTTGGATACAGATAGATTGTAGGAGAAAAAGAGAAGAGTCAAGGATGGCTTGATGCTTTAAGTAATTAATCTCTTCGTTCTCAGTCTCGCTGTCTTTGAAATAGCCATCATTATAGTGTCAGCTTCATCAAGTTGATGAAAAAATTAAATGAATTAATAGATATAAAAATCAGTACCTAAAATACAGTGATTAAAAATGTTAAGTTACTTTTATTCTGGGGTATGTTGTCTCAAAAGACTCCCCTTCTTCTAATTCCTGTCTCCAGAAGTGTTAGTTCTATGAACTAAGTAGATCTCTCTAGGACTCTGCTCTTTCTGTTCCATCACCTTAGCCTGAGTTTGGGTACACAGGGTCACAGAGGTGACCTAGGCGGGATGCACTGATTTTGCCAGCTAATCTGTCCATTTGTAAAAGGATATTAATAAGCCTTTGTATTCTAGTTAGAATGCTGCTGGAAGAATGGGTGAGTTTTATTATTCCCAAACTTCTACTGTAACCTACTTTCACTTTGGACACCAAATAGGCTACAAATAGCATTTTATAGTTTCTGTGTAGCAATCAAATTGCTTTATAATCAGCACCAGTTACAGCTGAGGTATTCAATGTATTATAGGCACTTTCGCAAAAAAACAATTTGAAGTTTGCTCAATTGCAAAACAGTAGCACACGTAAGACTGAGGCGCACTATACATATCTCTGAAGTAATTCTTAAAGCAACCTTATAGACTTATATATTAAGAGTTTACCAGATGCCACATGCTACTCATTTTTCTAACTGTAAAAAATTAAATTATAAAAATCTAAGCACAAATTCAGGACGAGAAAAATTTATGATTTAATTTACAGGCAAATAAAATTTATGGACCTATGAAACAAATCAAAATCATAACTTACTCAAAGAGCCAATGTGAATTTCAATTAAGAATATAGCAATGGAATTATATGGCAGGATCTGTCATTGGGGAGGCAAAGGCACCCTGACCCCTAATAAAAAACCCTCAGCAATGATTTCTAGAAAGCACACACCACACTATGTTGTCTTTTTTTTTTTTTTTAAAGTCTGTTTTACTTTTGCAGTAATTAGAAGAGCAAGCATCCAAGGTCTGCCAGAACTGCCAAAAGTAGTATATCCATGCTGACTGTAGTTATTAGGAAGTTGTCAAGAGAGAAGTAAAACTTAAGATGGACTTTAAACTAGCAGTATTTAGATGGGCAGAAAGAGACTGATAAATGATAGAAAGGAACACACTGAGATTTCAAACATACTAGATTAATTGACACAGTTTAAATGGGTACTTCCTGCTGGAAAGCAGAAAGTCATTTATTCAATCAATATTTATTGAACACCTAATGTCAAGTACTGCACTATGCACTGGGGGAAAAAAATTCAAAAAAAAAAAAAAGAAAACTCTGTTCTCATGGACCTTATATTTTACCAGCAATGCATAAGTAAATGAAGAAAGACACAAGTGTACCTCAGAGATAACTGTAGACTTGGTTCCAGGCCGCAGCAATAAAGTGAGTTACATGAATTTTTTGTGGTTTCCCAGTGCATATGAAAGTTATGTTTACACTATACTTGATAGACATTAAGTGTGCAATAACATTATATCTAAAGAAACAATGTACACATGTTAATTTTTTAAAACTTTACTGGTAAAAAATACTAGTGATTATCAGAGACTTCAGCAGCCAGTTCTAATCTTTGTGCTAATGAAGGGTCCTGCCTTGATGTTGATGGCTGCTCACTGATCAAGATAGTGGTTGCTGAAGGTTGGGGTGCCTTTGGCAACTTAGTTTGCCATGTCAACTGACTCTTCCTTTCATGAGATATGTCTCTGTAGCATGAAATGCTGTTTGATAGTATTTTACCCACAGTAGAGCTTCTTTCAAAACTGGAGTCAATCCTCTCAAACCCTGCCACTACTTTATCAACTAAGTTTATAGACTATTCTAAATCTTTTGTTGTCATTTCAACAATGTTCATAGCATCTTCATCATAAGTAGAGTCCATCTCAAGAAACTACTTTCTTGGCTCATCCATAGGAAGCAATTCCTTGTCCATTAAAGATTGATCATGAGATTGCAGTAATTCAGTCACATCTTCAAGCTCTGCTTCTAATTCTATTAACATTTCTCTTGCTACATCCACCACATCTGCAGTTACTTCCTCCACTGTAGTTCTGAACCCCTCAAAGTCATCCATGATGGGTAGAATCAGCTTCTTCCAAACTCTTGTTAATGCTGATATTTTGATCTCCTCCCATGAATCACAAATGTTCTTAATGACATCTAGAAGGGTGAATCCTTCCCAGAAGATTTTCAATTTACTTTGCTTGCATCCACCAGAGGAATCACTGTGTCTGGCAGCTACAGCCTTACAAAATGTATTTCTTAACTAATAAAATTTGAACGTCAAAATTACTCCTTGATCCGTGAGCTACAGAATGGATGTATCAGCATGAAAACAACTTTAATCTCCTTATACATCTCCATCAGAGCTTTTGGATGACTAGGTGTATTGTCAGTGAGCAGTAATATTTTGAAATGAATCTTTTTTCTGAGCAGTAGGTCTCAATAATAGGCTTCAAATATTGAGTAAACCATGCTGTAAACAGAGGTGCTGTCATCCAGGCTTTGTTGTTCTATTTATAGAGCACAGGCAGAGTAGATTCAGCATAATTCTGAAGGGCCCTAACATTTCTGGAATGGTAAATGAGCACTGGCTTCAACTTAAAATCACCAGCTACATTAGCCCATAACCAGAGTCAACTTATCCTCTGAAGGTTTGCAGCCAGGCATTGACTTCTCCTCTCTAGCCATGAAAGTCCCAGATGGAATCTTCTTCCAACAGAAGGCTGTTTTGCCTACAATGAAAATCTGTTGTTGTGTAGCTACGCTTGTTAATGATCTTAACTAGATCTTCTGGACAACTTGCTGCAGCTTCCACATCAGCAATTGCTGCTTCCCCTTGCACTTTTATGTTATGAAGATGGGTTCTTTCCTTAAATTTTATGAACTAACCTCTGATAGCTTCAAATTTTTCTTCTACAGCTTCCCCACCTATATCAGCCTTCCTATAATTGATGAAAGGTAGGGCTTTGTTCTGGATTAGGCTTTGGCTTAAGGGAATGTTGTGCCTGGTTTGATCTATCCAGACAGAGCACTAAAACCTTCCCCGTATCAGCAATAAGGCTGTTTTCACTTTCTTGTCATTCCTGTGTTCACCGGAGTATCCTTTAAGAGTTTTTCCTTTGCATTCATAACCTGGCTAACTGTTTGGCACAGGAGACCTAGCTTTCAGCCTATCTCAGCTTTTGTGATGCCTTTCTCACTCAGCTTAATCGTTTCTAGCTTTTTATTTAGCATGAGAGACATGTGACTCTTGCTGTCACTTGAACACTTAGAGGCCATTGTAGGGTTTTAATTGGTCTAATTTCATTATTGTTGTGTTTCAAGGAAAAGGGAGGCCAGAGGAGAGGCAGAGAGATGGGGGACCAGCCAGTTGGTGAAGCAGTCAAAACATATACAACACTTATCGATTAAGACCACCGTCTTCTATGAGTACCGTTCATGGAAGCCCAAAACAATTGCAATAGTAACATCAAAGATCACTTATCACAGATTACCATAACAAATATGGTAATAATGAAAAACCTTGATATATTGCAAGAATTACCAAAATGTGACATAGAGACACAACATGTGCACATTGTTGGAAAAATGCTACCCATACACTTCCTTGATGCAGTACAGCCACAAACTTTCAATTTGTAAAAAATACACTACCTGCAAAGTGCAATAAAGCAAGCACAATAAAATGAGGTATGCCTGTATATTAAAATGTGACAAGATTATGATGATTCTTGAATTTATATTTACCTTCAAAATAATGATCTCCCCCCCCTCCCCTGCCCCAGTAGCTGCAATGAGTAGTAGGGATAACCACCTGAAATAAACTTGTTAGGAAGAGGAAACATGGAGAAACTAGAGATGCTACAAATTACTGTACAACTTCACCTGGGTACACAAAACCTCTTTCACAATCCTTTATGTCCCTGGAATATCAGTACCTCCATTTCCATAGGAAAATTCTTAATCACTGTTTTTAAGCACCTTTTTTCTGAACTTTTTTCTAATCCATGTAACAGCCTTTCCCTACCTCACTTCAGAAAGTATAATGAGGAAGAGAGACTAATCACCCCATGCATTAAGCAACTAGTATTTAACAGGTTCTCTTGTTCAAGGCCAACCTTTCCTCTTATGTTCTGG